>CM070021.1:12616134-12721134 GCA_036247105.1 Cirrhinus mrigala
AGTCATGCAGAGTTGCCGCCTATGAAGAGTTTTCCAAATCATTCATTTTTGAGTTGCCATGACAGTTAGGAAGCTGCTTTTCTAGAAGACATCTGTCTATGCAGACAGCAGACAGCGAGGCAGCACACTAGGTGTTGGAACAAAGCCCTATATTAACACAAAAAACGAAAATGGGAAGAACAGAGAGATGAGTCAAGCCAAAAGAAAAACAGAGATCGAGAGTTTCAGAGACAGACGCAGGAGTTTCTTTGCCATGCCTTCCTACCTCCCTAAATCTTTCCCAATGCAGCATTTGGCCAATTATGAGGAGAATGCAGGCAGAACAGCACACTTCACAGCTTTCAAGTGTGTCTGCAGCCCCATGGGAATCCAAAGACACAGACAGGAAGTGGAATCCTCAAAAACCTCCCTCCCTTATCATTTCTCGCTCTCTCCGCACCCCTCACTTCTTCAAATCATCCTATAGTGACACCATTCTATTTTAGCAAGATCACACTTCTCTAATTAGGACACAATTGGCTGAGAGAGAAAGCAGCTCAAGTAACGGCGCCACAGGAAGTTCTCGCAAGCACCTGTTGGCACGCACCGTGCATGGCCGCACATCCCAAAAAACACGAGGCCATCAAACTAGAGTCACGCAAAAGCATTTTAGCAGCATCGCTCACACAAATATAGACGATTCCACATGCCTGATCTGACGTCTACATCGCTGTGACTGTGAAATAAAAGTTCGATTAAAGCTTAAGGAGAAAGACAGACACACATTTAAGAAGTCAAGCAGCGCGTGAGTCACCAGCGGAGAGCATTTCAGCAATATCATCCTGCACCATTTTTGATTTGTCCTTCAGTTTATAACAAAATGCATGTACATATACATACATAAACATGTCAAAAGAACAGTGTACATTTCATCTTTTGTCACATTATACATGTTTTTACTCTCACTTTTCATGACTTTTGATGCAACTTTTGATTCCACAAGAAGATTAAGCAGTATAAACAGTTGTTATTATTGATAATTAGCAATGTTTATTGAGCAAATCAACATCTTAGAATGATTTCTGAAGAGCTTGCCATCACAAGAATAAATGACATTTAAAAATATATTAAAATAGAAAACAGTTAAATAATATATTACAATAGTACTGTTATTTATTTATTGTTTGTTTGTTTGTTTGCTTGTTTGTTTGCTTGCTTGTCAAATAAATGCAGCAACAAAAACAGGTACAAAAACAAAGTAATAATTAGAGAGAGAGAGTTTCCTTTTTCTGTATATTTTCATATAAATATATTGCTATAAACACATTTATCTTATATAATGAAGAAAATAAATTATTTTAAATTTATATTTGATATTTTATACAATTTATATTTTGCTTGATTTTTTTTATAATGTAGAAAATATCTTATTTTCTGTCATATCTGTCAGTCAATAGTAAAATAAAATAAAACAAAACATGGTATGATAAAATAAAATAGAATATATTCTATTTTATATTATCTCAAGATGTTTTATTTTATTTTATTTTATTTTACTATTGACTGACAGATATGACAGAAAATAAGATATATATATAGCCAGCAGTCATATTTACCCAAAATGCTCCTTTATCATGTGCTTTATTTTGTGAAAAACCTTGCACAACAGAGTCTCCAATGCACAATACAAAATATCTATTTTGTTTTTAAAGCAAAACAAAACAAAAATGTATTTATTTATTTATTTATTTATTTATTTATTTATTTTGACGTATTTTATATATACAAAATATCTATTTTGTTTTGTTTTTTATTTTAAATTGAATTAAATTAAAAATTAAATTAAATTAAATGAATGCAGGCTTGGCAGCCTTTCAAAAACATTAAAAAGTATTTTTATTTATTAATTTATATTCATATGTTTTTATATATATTGCTACATACACGTTTTGCTTGATTTTTATCATTAAGAAAATTAATTATTTTCTGTTATAACTGTCAAAAATGGCAGTAATATTTATTTTTCAAAAACATTAAAAATTATTTATTTATTTGTTTATTCATTTATTTATTTATTTATGTTGACATATTTATATGATTGCTATATACACATTTTGCTTGATTTTTATCATGAAGAAAATAAACGATTTTCTTTCATAGCTGGCAGTCATATTTGTCCAAAATACTCCTTTATCATGTTTTTTATTTTGCAAAAAAACTCACAATGCAAAATATCTATTTTTTTTTTTAATAAAATAAAATAAAATAAAATAAAATAAATAAAATAAAATAAAATAAAATAAATAAAATAAAATAAAATAAAATAAAATAAAGTAAAATAAAATAAAATTATTGCAGCCTTGGCAGCCTTTGAAAAACATAAAAAAGTATTTTTTATTTATTCATTTATATTCATATGTTTTTTATATATATTGCTACATATTGCACATTTTGCTTGATTTTTATCATGAAGAAAATAATTTTTTTTCTTTCATAACTGGCAGTAATATTTATTTTTCAAAAACATAAAAAAAAAATATTTATTTATTTGTTTATTAATGTTGACATATTTATATATTTATTGCTATATACACATTTTGCTTGATTTTTATCATGAAGAAAATAAACAATTTTCTGTCATAATTGGCAGTCATATTAAGCCAAAATACTCCTTTATCATGTACATTATACTGCAAAAAAACGTCAGACAGTAAAGTCACAATTGCACAATACAAAATATGCATTTTGTTTTTTAAAATAAAATAAAATAAAATAAAATAAAATAAAATAAAATAAAATAAAATAAAATAAAATAAAATAAATGCAGCCTTGGCAGCCTTTCAAGAACATAAAAATGTACTAAAATGTAGGCTATGTATTGTATATATCATACATAGCCTACATTTTAGTACATTTTTATGTTCTTGAAAGGCTGCCAAGGCTGCATTTATTTTATTTTATTTTATTTTATTTTATTTTATTATGTAGGCTATGTATGATATATACATACATATATTTGTTTCTCATATTAATTCATATATATATATTGCTATATACACATTTTGCTTAATTTTTATAATGAAGAAAATAAATGATTATCTGTTGTAACTGACAGTCATATCTATCCAAAACATTCTTTTATCATGTGCTTTATACTGCGGAAAACCTCACACAATAGCGTCTCCTAAACCAAACTAGCTTTAAAATAGGACATAAGAGGCACCTCATTAAGTTTTGCTGCAGTGTGGATGGATTTTGCACAAACAAATGACACATTCCACATACAAACCCCTCCTGAGCTCAGCTTTATTACTGCTACTTCTTTGCCTAATCATTTTTTGAGGTTGCCCACATGCTGCACCCCACTTCTTGACCATGACAAATGGGGTGGACTTCTGCTTTTAATAACCCCCTTCATCATGCTACCAAAGAGACACACACACACACACACACATCCATGTATGCTAACACATAAACAAACAACATTTGTATTGTTGGGTTCAGAATAAAATCAGACAAGTACCAATCTTGAGTACCAATTTTGAGATTATATCCATCGGATGACCCAATTGACCGGTTAACAGAAGTGTGTCAAATATTAAATTTACCAACAGACAAGTGGTAACCTTTCAATTTCTATATTATTATTTAACCCTTAAAAATGAGTTTTGTTGGTATAAATTTATGTATTCAGGCCTTGACAGAAATATTTTTCCAGAGCGTTTATGTAGGCTATATATAGGCTTGATTTTTTTTTTCATAATGAAGAAAATAAATCTCACACAATAGTGTTTTTAATGCAAATGCAATACAAAATATCTATCTTGAATAAAAATAAAATAAAATAAAATAAAATGAAAGGCCTTGGCAGCCTTTTAAAAACATAAAAAGTATTAATTATGTGGTAACCTTTCTATTTCTATTCTATTATTTAACCCTTAACATTTTGTCTTAAAACCAGTTAATTTAGATGTTACCACTTTTAGTTTACTACATTTTTAGTAACCAGTGTTTAATGTTAATATATCAGGTAATGGTATTGGTATATATTATAATAATATAAATAACTCATTGATGGAAAGAAAAATGCATTTGAGTGTTGTACAGGCCTTAGTTGTTTGTCCAGTCAGTGACTAAGTTAACAGACCTTAAACAGAATGACATTGTGAAAGGAGAGGAGGATCAGCTTTTGGTGCATAATAAAACCTGATCTATGGTTGCAGTGCAGTCAGTCTGACGTGCACACACACACACACACAAACCAATGCTGTGAGATACATGGTGACAGAGCTCTAGTGATGAAAACCAACATTATAGAGCAGCAGATACACACAGACCAAAACACTGAATTCTGCAGCCCAAAACACTGAATTAACACCAGGATCACACCATTCTTTGAATGTGTTTGCAAAAGCAAAACTACTCTCCACCACAAAAAGGAATAAAAGAGCACGAACACACGCAAGCACCAGCATAATAACCCTTCACGCCCCAATCCTTCACACAAGACAACATTCACAGATATCTACTGTATATGCAAGCAAGAAAACCACACTCCAGTGAGACTTTTCCACTCTCCAACTTTCATAGAACACATGAAAACTGTAAACACTTGAAAATCAATATTTCCACTGCAGAACCCTGGGATTGTGAATCCAGAATAGCCTCATGCAATATATATTATACTTATGATAGCCTATGATTTTTGTACTCTCTGTCCTTGTATATCTATATCTATATATCTATCTATTTATATACATATATATATATATATATATACACACTGACCAAAATTGTAAACGCAACACTTTTTGCCCCCATTTTTTTATCAGCTGAACTCAAAGATCTAAGACTTTTTCTATGTACACAAAAGGCCTATTTTTCTCAAATATTGTTCACAAATCTGTCTAAATCTGTGTTAGTGAGCACTTCTCCTTTGCCGAGATAATCCATCCACCTCACAGGTGTGGCATATCAAGATGCTGATTAGACAGCATGATTATTGCACAGGTGTGCCTTAGGCTGGCCACAATAAAAGGCCGCTCTAAAATGTGCAGTTTTATCACCCAGCACAATGCCACAGATTTCGTTTTGAGGGAGCGTGCAGTTGGCATGCTGACTGCAGGAATGTCCACCAGAGCTGTTGCCCGTGAATTGAATGTTCATTTCTCTACCATAAGACGTCTCCAAAGGCGTTTCAGAGAATTTGGCAGAACATCCAACCGCCCTCACAACCGCAGACCATGTGTAACCACACCAGCCCAGGACCTCCACATCCAGCATCTTCACCTCCAAGATTGTCTGAGACCAGCCACCCGGACAGCTGCTGCAACAATCGGTTTGCATAACCAAAGAATTTCTGCACAAACTGTCAGAAACCGTCTCAGGAAAGCTCTTCTGCATGCTCGTCGTCCTCATCGGGGTCTCGACCTGTCTGCAGTTTGTCGTCGTAACCGACTTGAGTGGTTTTGCACTTTTCTATTCGTGTTCTCTTCACGAATGAATCCCGGTTTTCACTTTACAGGGCAGATGGCAGACAGCGTGTATGGTGTCGTGTGGGTGAACGGTTTGTTGATGTTAACGTTGTGGATCGAGTGGCCCATGGTGGCGGTGGGGTTATAGTATGGGCCGGACATGTCACCCATTGAGCATGTTTGGGATGCCCTGGATTGGCGTATACGACAGCGTGTTCCAGTTCCTGCAAATATCCAGCAACTTCGCACAGCCATTGAAGAGGATTGGACCAACATTCCACAGGCCACAATCAACAACCTGATCAACTCGCAAAGGAGATCTGTTGCACTGCGTGAGGCAAATGGTGGTCACACCAGATACTGACTTGTTTTCGGACCCCCACCAATACAGTAAAACTTCACATTTTAGAGTGGCCTTTTATTGTGGCCAGCCTAAGGCACACCTGTGCAATAATCATGCTGTCTAATCAGCATCTTGATATGCCACACCTGTGAGGTGGATGGATCATCTTGGCAAAGGAGAAGTGCTCACTAACACAGATTTAGACAGATTTGTGAACAATATTTGAGAGAAATAGGCCTTTTGTGTACATAGAAGAAGTCTTTGATCTTTGGGTCCAGCTCATGAAAAATGGGGGCAAAAACTAAAGTTTTGCGTTTATAATTTTGGTCAGTGTATATATATATATATATATATATATATATATATATATATATATATATAATATATCCTTAGACATATGTATGTTTATAAAGAAGGCGAATGAGAAGTCAGGTGTGATATAAGCTCTTTTTAGGGAGCATATGCAAAATTGGACTCTGGGCATCCCATCTGGTTAAACTGAGAATAAATGGCAGTGCTGAAATAACTGCTATGTATATGTGCATGTCATTTGTAAGCTTAGGTCAGCTACTAGAAGGAAAAGCATGCATAAAATATTTCCCAATGCACAATACAGAATATAAATATGTGGGGTGTTGCCTCTAAGGAGTCGATGGAGGCAATGCCTCCTCAAAATATTACAAAATATAACATTAAAAAGTGTATAAACCACTTGTTTTTCTCAAGAAACATTGTACAACAGTGACACCAGCAGGTAAAGTTACAGCGGGAGTTCGCATCTCTCTCACCTCCTTTGAGCCCCCTAAAGCGTGCTGTGAGTTTGGTGGGAGGTAATTGAGAATGAATGGGGGAAAGTCACTTGAGAGGAGGGAATGACTCCATCACGATATGACTGGATACGACTAGTTATGTTCGGCTGAGATTGGTTCATGTGATATATCCCACCTCTTGTGTTCATGCACATTTTATGTTCACGAATCAGTCTGAATGAACAATATATGGTGTTAATGAGAAGACTAATTTTAAACACAAACTTAGATATAACCACTTTATGTCAAAATAAAGTAAAATGGAAACATGAATAAATGAAAATATGGTCTATGAGGTTTTAGTGAGTAATCAGCTTGGTGAAATTTAAAGTAAATCAAATTTGGCTTGATATTTTGGCATATAAAGTCTGGGACACACCAATCCGATTTCAAAGAACTAGTGGCGACGAAAGCAGACGGTGTTGTCGTTTCGCGTCGGCAGCGTCTGGACAAAAAGCTGTGCTTGAACACACCGCACAGACTACAGCCAACTGCTGAATGTTTAGCTTTAAACATTCTTCTCATTATAAACAAAGCATTTAATTAGGCTCCAAAAACGGCTCGTTTGGATCCGAGGTGCCGGGGTGACGTCACCCGGGCAAAAACATTTGCATAAACACTGCCTCCAGTGCAAGGCATAGACAAATTGTCATCTTCTCACTATAGGCCCCGCCCACTGGCGTTCAGTCGCTTAACAGCTGGTCACTTGAATACGCTGAATGTGAGTGTTGCGTCATGTCAAATAGAAATTACAATCACTGCCGCTATCTTGTCTGCACTGGATACAGTATACAGAGCATTTGCTTTCTGACAGTCCACGCACTTGCATCTGTTATCAGTAGGACAAATGAAGTGAAAAATCGTTCGCTTCGACGCATTTGTTTTAAATAGCATGTTCGCTTCTTTGTACAGATATCAGAAGGATCTCACTGTAAGGAACAAGTGGATAGTTTATTTTAATGGCATCCCAGATTGTGTCAGAGGATTGTTTGGACTTTGGAGCATGTTGTTTGTAAACGAGGCACAATGTCATAGAGAGTTCACAAATAAACATTTGTGTAAAGATGAAGCGGTACTAGATCTGACTGCAGCTGCATCACAAACAGTAAGTAAGTTACTTCATAATGCTTTGTCTGGAAATGACCACTTTATTTTCGCCATGCTGTCAAAACACTCACATGCAGTTGCGAGGGGGCGGAGCATTGATACTATTTCCTATGTAATGACATTAGCCAATCAATTTACTGAGAAGCCTAAAAGGACCCGCCCCTTAAAACAGCTATATATATAATTTTTTTTTTTTTTTTTAACGGTTTATATAACGGTTAAGAAAACGCGACTTGGGCATGAAGTTACATGTGTTAAAAAAATACACAAAAATAAAAAGAAAAACTTTGAGGAGTGTATATATACATATATCATTTCTATAATTATATATGTATATATTAAATTAATTAGACTTACAAACTACATATCATTAAAGTCATGTGGTTAAAGGCACAATGTGTACGTTTTCGCTGCTAGATGGCGCATATTCAAAACAAACAAGAAACAAAGGCGTAGTTTGATGACGTCATGATTGATTGTGGAATCATGGGAGTTGTTGTCTTCATCCTCACAGCTGATGCAATCCGACAGGACTTGGAGAGAAATCATGTTCATTATAGTATAAAGTAGGGTGGGACTGAAAGTCGTAGAAGAGAAATGAGGATGCTGGAGCGATTGCTAATGAAGGACGAGCACGATACGCAGCTCGAAAGCAGCTGAGCTTTTATTATGCCACAGTCAACTGCTTCTGCTTCTTCCAATCATTCGTATGTAGAAAAAAGCAACTCTGTTTTATCATCCTACATACATTTGAGTGAGTTGAAGTTCTGTTATAATGCTACTCTGCGCGTTCGTCACCTGTCTAATAAAATGAATAACATATTAAAGCGTCTTTGGGGTTTCCATGTTTTCTACAAAATAAAACCAGAAAAATACAAGTCATTGGTAGGCGACACAATGACACGGTTTGTTACACTAGTTAAAATTGCTTATTTCTGCGGACTTAAACATTCTTTGAAACATTTGGGATAATGTAAGTACATAAGTCAGCAAAATATATAACACTGTTCTAGTGGTTTTTGGATATTTTAATCATAAAATCTTATATATTATGCCTTTAACTCATTAGAAAGCATTCAACTTTTCCAGTTTCTGGTACAAAACTTTTTATCTGAGCATGTTTACAGTACAAAAAAGTGGAAAAAAAAAGAAAAAGCTAAGAAAATGAGAGAAAGGACGGCGTGGTGAGAGTCTAAATTATCCTAAGGAGGCAGTCTAGCCAAACAGCCCTCGGCCCTTTTCTTAATACAGAATAGCAAATGAGGCAGAACGCAGTATAACTCAACACCACTGTCTGCCCTCATATATATGCCAAATCATAAAGAGAATTCAGCAAGTCTCTCTCTTTCTCTTTCTTTCCATCTCTCTCTCTCCTTCTCCGATTTAATGAACCTCCCTCCCCTCCATCCTCAAACCTAGAGAAACTCCAAACTCCACTGCCTCTCTCTCTTTCCCTCCCTGCTCTCGATGTACATATAACAACCTATTCTTTATAGCGGGAGTCTGGCTGGCCAGTCTCCATGGCAACACCATCGCTAGGCAACGGCCACTGCTTTTCCTGCTTTGTTGCGGAGCAGACAGGAGTGCAGCT
Source organism: Cirrhinus mrigala (assembly GCA_036247105.1). Classification (NCBI taxonomy): domain Eukaryota; kingdom Metazoa; phylum Chordata; class Actinopteri; order Cypriniformes; family Cyprinidae; genus Cirrhinus; species Cirrhinus mrigala. Next base: position 12,625,438 of record CM070021.1, read on the forward strand.
GTGGCAGGTAGCGGCCGGGGCCTAGCGGAGCGTGGAGTGCAGACAGGTAAACTCATACAGACAAGTATACTTGAGAGTCTAGTGTATAATTAGACATTTCTTGAGTCATTTTTATGTAATGCATTACCAGAGTAGTCATAATGCATCATAATACACATAATAAAGCATGAACCGCTTTCATTACATGTTCCTCTTTTAAGATTAGGATGCATTAAAAACATGATAAGCACTGTTTTTAATTCATTACTGCTCTTTTATGTACAAAATTACTGTTTTCTTAATGCATGTTCTTTATTTTATTATATTTATTTTCAAAATGCAGTAACATTTTCCTTTGTTGCTGCTGATGTTACTTCATCTGTGGATCATTAGATAATGTTAACCAATAATAAGATGTTTAATAATGCATTTTTTTATGTATTTAATTTATTCAATCTTTATATATATATATATATATATATATATATATATATATATATATATATATATAACTAAAAATGCAATTAAAAAAATACACATAATACTCATATACACACACACTCTGCTTTTTACAGTCTAAACCCATGTATACAGATTTAAATATGAAACAGACAATTCTAAAATACTCATTTGCTGTAATAAAGATAATATGTGATTTTAAAATGTGCTTGGGATTTATGTTTCATTATCTAGTATTGTTTAAAGGCTCTTTGAGGCACAGTGCTATTCATTACTGCTTTGTTTTAACCAGGATAGCATGATTTTTGCCATCCGTTTATTGCAACTGACTGTTGTGCTGCTGTTGATAAGTTCAGCTTCCTCTCGTTCCCAGGTGTGCTGATATGCCATTATTATTTGTGCCGTGATTCAGTCTCACAATCACGATTCCTCTCGTACAAACAGCATGAGGGAATTCATCTGAAGAAGGGAGTCATTCCGAGCTTTCAGAGCAGTTTGCTTACCAGCCATAATCACCGCAATTGTTCATAAAAAAAGAGTATGTGATTACTCAGGTGCTTGTGTATGTGTCGCATGTAGGGGAGAAAAATAAAAGCAGGGAGTGGGGAAGAGGGGAAAAAAAAAAAAAAAAATTAGGAATGAATGTAGAAAGCAAACAAACAGACAGAAAGACAGATCAAATCTGACCTTCACTGCAATGAAAAACATCAACCCCCCACCACCATACCAAAAAAAATAAAAATACCTGCTACCCTTCCAACTCTCCTCCTGCTGACCGCGAGCTGACATAAACCTGAGTCTGAATCTCAATGTACACCCTATCTAGTTTATTTGTCATTTTGTCTCATTTAATCATAAATTTTTCACCTCATCTCAAATTATGTTTTGTTTAAAGGATTAGTTCACTCCTAAATTAAAATTTCCTGGTGATTCACTAACCCCCATGTCATCCAAGATGCTCATGTCTTTCTTTCTTCACTCAAAAAGAAATTATGGTTTTTGAGGAAAACATTCCAGGATTTTACTCTATATAATGGACTTCAATGTGAGCCAAGATCCAAACTGCAGTTTCAGTGCAGCTTCAAAGGGCTCTACAGGATCCCAGCCAAGAAAAAAGGGTCTTATTTAGCGAAACGATTGGTCATTTTCTAAAAAAAATTACAATTTATATACTTTTTAACCACAAATGCTCATCTTGCACTAGCTTGACTTTATTGACACACATTATATATAATGTTGGAAAGGTCAAGCGTGGTTAATTCTACATCTGTGTAGGGTAGAGCATTTGACTTTCTTTGCACGTTTGCTTTGTAAACACTGGGTCAAAGGTGTAAACACCTTTCAACGTGACTATGTAACTTGCAAAGTCGAGCTAGTGGAAGACAGTATATAATTTTTTATTTTTTTTTTATAAAATTACCGTTTTACCGTTTATCGTTTTGCTATATAAGACCATTATTCCTCGGTTAGGATTGTGTAGAGCCCTTTAAAGCTCCACTGAAACCGCAATTTGGAACTTCAACCCATTGATCCCCATTGAAATCCACTATCTGGAGAAAAATCCAGTAATGTTTTCCTCAAGAACCTTAACTTTTTCTTGACTGGAGAAAGAAAGACAAGTACATCTTGGATGGCATGGGGATAAAAAAGACAAAAGAGATAAAAAAGAGTTTAAAAAAATGGTAACAAACTGAAATAAGTTAAAATTATAGAAATAAGTAAAATATAAAACTGAACTAAAATGAAAATAAAAAATAATTAGAATAAGTAGTAAAAGAAAAAAGTAATGACAATTTTTGAAGAAAAAATTAAACTAAAATTAAAATGAAAACAGAAAATCTTAAAATAAAGGTATATATATATATATATATATATATATATACCTTTATTTTAAAATTTTCTGTTTTCATTTTAATTTTAGTTTAATTTTTTCTTCAATAATTGTCATTACTTTATATATATATATCTGTATTACTTTATATATATATATATATATATATATATATATATATATATATATATATATATATATATAAATCAATAGGGTACCAGGGGGCTAAAAACGCCCTGGGGTAATGGGCGCCTTTGATATTATTTTCTTCTAAACCACTAGATGGCACAAAAACGTGGCATAGCACTTTCTAAAACTTAAAAATTTGCTTTTCGAAATGCACATGCAAATTTGTCTGATTCTTGACACGATCGTGGCAGTGGCGCAGTTTATTCTGTGCTTGCTTGATCTAATATTTGATGTTTTTTAAACTGTTGTAGATTTAAGTAGCAAATGAGAATCGCTAAAATGTATGCATATATTTTGAGACAAATGTCTTTTTAATGATTTTCAGATTTTCAGATAATTAAAGCAACAGTTTTTAAATAACGAAATAATATGTAAAAGTATGGGATTTGGGGTAAAAAGCTCCCCTGCTGTTGGGGCTAAAAGGCACAATAATTAACATGATAAATAATAGATGGCTGACTTTTCCATTTGTTGACATGGCATGGTTAGATTCAGATGGTAAATATTATATATTATGTTGGGTGTCCATCTTAGAGATCATTACCACGTTTAGAATAAAACCATCATATTTAAAAACATGCTATTGACCACATCATATAATAAAATATCATTTGTTGTTACTACTCCTGTACATCTATATTAAATTATTATGGAATCTCCTTCAATGCTTTCAGAATCTTTACTTTTTAAAATGATTTTGTTTCTGTATTTTAAAAAATACTTTTTTATATTAACATATTTAAATGACAATTTATTGAACAAAAAATAATTCTTTTATTTTTCAAAATAAGCAGAAACTTGTGATTGTGTTGAACAAGTTTTGCACAACTTAGACATTATTAAATACATTTTAAATACATTTTTTAAATACACCTCATACATTTATAAGATTTTAAATAAAAAAATAAACTACTTGTATGATTTATTGTCACACAAAATCTGTTGCTCCATAAATGTTCAATAAAAACGTACATATTTTTTCTGCAATTATACATTTTAGGTGCAGTAAACGGCACATTTTTTTTTAAGGTGTGCCTTTAGCCCTGTTGTACCCTATAATAGCATAAATAATAGTAAAATAACACTGATATTAAAATAAATGTTAAAATCAGTACCCATAGTTGATGAAATGTGTCAATTTACTGTATAATCTTGGCTACTATTTGCTGTACTTTTATTTAAATGTTACAGTATTACTTGAATAAATTATTCCAATTAAATGGCAGTGGTATGCTGTGAATTTGCACTAAACAGAATGAGGAATACCGTTTTGTTTTTTCATTTATTTATATATTTTTTAACAGTAATCTCTTCTATACCTACAGAATAACTAGTATACTGAGATATCCACAGTACTATGCTGGCTTTAGCTTCCCAGCATGCACTAGGCCATAAATAAATGATGTTGTTGAATTTTTAACTATTTGTTGAGCGATTCGGCTGTTGCTGTCGTCATATTCACTTTAGGTTACATGTTTTGTAATGTTGAGATTTTGATTCTCACCATGTGCAACGATATGTGCAAAACTCATTATTTTCCTTAAGTGTTTGTACCAGATTATGATATTTCTGTACTTTAGCATTCCATAATCCTAAATACAATATAAACTGCAAGAGTTAAGAGTTAAATAATGTTTAGCTTCTTGGCTCCATGTAAAACAATGCAATGAATTGTATTCTGTAACACAATTACACTGGATGGGAGAAAATTAATTAAAAGTTAAGAACTTCCCAGCTAAAGGGAATGTTAATTATGATAATGAAAAAGAACACAAGTATTTATAGTATTATCTAATGATGCAGTGCGGTTATCTTTTTTCCACAGTGTTTTGGACAGAAAATAGCACTGATTTTACTAAAAAAATTTGCAAATTAGGGTTCAATCTTGTAAAATCCTAGCGGTGTGGGTGCAGAGAGTGTGTACGTGTGTGTGTGTGTGTGCGAACATGTGGGGGAGGATTTTAACTAGAACTCCCAAATCCAATTTTCAGGTGCACATCTAGAGGGTCGACCTCAAATGCAAACAGCGATCCCCCCGCCATCTAGCCCTTTTCCCTTCACGTTGACACCAGACAGCACCCCTCCCCCCAGACCCTGCTGGACAGCCCCCAAAACCCCCTCCGTCCCACTAGCGGCACCACAACACTATATGAAAAAGAATATGAGCAGGCATGAATTTTAATGCAGTCGCTCATCTCAGCCAAGCAGCCTCACTTCTGCAGTGGAAATAAATAAAGAGGGGGAAAAAATACAGAGAACTGATAGATGAATCTTAAATCAAAAGGAGATCGAGCGGAGAGCATCGGCAGAAAGACAAGGGTGATGGGGAAAAGCGAGAGAAAGCGAGAAAGGGATGGCAAAAAAGTAGAAAGGAGAAAGACAGAGCGAGTTTGGTCTGGCTCCAATTCTCCATCTTGAGTTGGACGGCTCAAGCTATCGTGCCTACATCTACATCTCTTTTGGTCTAAATATTGCATGAATAATGCATGGGCCTAGGTTTCATTAAAACCTCGCTTATTAATAATATTGCTCGTGGTGGAATATGGGAATGCGTGCGTGCGTGCGTGTGCGTGAAATGAGAAAACGTACCGTCCTGCAGACGCTCGCGTTTGCATTCTGTCTGAAAATCCTGCAAAATTTCACCAGCGCTAACCAGCTCTCGAATCAAAAAGCCAGTGGCGGTAAGAGGTAAACAGAGCGAAGGGCAGGCCATTTCAGCCAAGCACTCAGCCAGATAACTCTGGGAGGCAAATGGGCATGATTTCACAAGGACACTGCAATGAGGTCACTGTTACCTTGTCTTTGTCAGGGAAAAAATGCTATAGACTGAACACAACAAAGCCATAAACAAGGAGCGGAAGATCTCGATACTGATACATGACTTCAGCATGATACAGTGTGCGCTGCACACAAAATGCATGTTCCTAATCAGTATTTTTGTCTTTTTGTGGCAGGGAAAATATCAAAACTAAAAATTCATGAAACAAGATCAATTTTATTTGTGCAGCAAAACTGTACAAGACGTATTTTCAAAGAATATATAATGTTTTAAGCATAAACTACTGTTCAAAAGTTTGGAGTAAGACTTTTTTGATTTATTTAAAGGAAATTAATACTTTTATTCAGCAATTAATACTTTTTTTTTTTTTTTTTAGATAAATACTCAGCAGCACAACTGTTTTCAACATTGATAATAAGAAATGTTTCTGGAGCAAATCAGCATATTAGAATGATTTCTGAAGGATCATGTGACACTGACTGAAGTACTGATGCTAAAAATTCCGCTTTGCATCACAGGAATGAATTACATTTTAAAATATATTCAAATAGAATAAACAATAAACAAATAGTTATTTTAAATTGGGTAACACTTCACAATAAGGTGTCATTTGTTAACATTAGTTACTGTATTAACTAACATGAACAAACTACGAACAAAACATTTATCACACTATTTATTAATCTTTGTTAATGTTAGTTAATAAAAATACAGTTGTTCATTGTTAATTCATGTTAGTTCACAGTGCATTAACTAATGTTAACAAACACAACTTGTGATTTTAATAATGCATTAGTAAATGCTGAAATTCACATTAACTAAGATTAGTAAAGGGTGTAGAAGTATTGTTCATTTTTAGTTCATGCTAATTAATGTAGTTAACTAATGTTAACTAATGAACCTTATTGTAAAGTGTTACCTTAAATTGTAATAATATTTCACAACATCACTGTTTTTACCTTACCTACCCCAAACTTTTGAACAAAAGTTTGTGTAAAATAGTCATAATTATTATTTTTATAAAGTTTCAATATAATATTCTTCAAAAAATTCAATATAATTGGTCTTAACCATAAAACTGTATTGGTCTTAACCATAAAACTGTAAAATAATTTTACATTATTTGGAATATATATATATATATATATATATATATATATATATATATATATATATATATATATATATATATATATATATATATACACACATTAAATGTTAACAAAGTTTCAATATACTATTTCAATATAATTGGTCTTAAATGTTGTCATAACCATAAAACTGTCAAATAATGAATATTTGATATATTCAAACAGAAAAAAAAAAAATAAAAATTACAGTAAAATTATTATTGTTACATTCTAATATAAAGTTTCAATATGTTTCATTTATTTCAATTTAATTGGCCTAAAATGTTGTCTTAACCATTAAACTGTCAAATAACCAGTATTTGATATATTCAAATAGAAATTGTATGTTAAATTACAGTAAAATTATAATTTTTATATTCTAATATAAAGTTTCAATATAACATTTTTTCATATAGTTCAATATAATCGGCCTTAAATGTTGTCTTAACCAGAAAACTGTCTAATAATTAGTATTTGGTTTATTCAAATAGAAAAGATATGATAAATTATAATATGCCATTTAAATTAAAAATTAATTTAAAATATGCTATTTTTACTATATTTTTCATCAAATTTAGCCTTTGTAAGGATACGAGACTAATAATAATAATAATTAAAAATCTTTCTGTCCCTAAACTTTTGAACAGTAAAGTAAATCTAAATGAATTATGAAGATTTACGATTAAAAAAAAAAAAAAAAAAAAAAAAAAAAAAAAAAAACATTTTATTTAAAGGGTTAGTTCACCCAAAAATGAAAATTAGCCCATTATTAACTCACCTTCCAGGCATCCTAGGTGTATATGACTTCCTTCTTTTAGATTAATGCAATTGGAGTTATATTAAAAATTGTTCTGGCTCTCCCAAGCTCAATCATGGCACTGGGCAGGTGTTTCTCTTCAACAGTCCAAAACAAGTCCAATAAATCGCATCCATCCATAATAAAAAGTACCTCACACGGCTCCAGGGGATGAATAAAGGCCTCCTGTAGCGAACTGATGCGTTTTTGTAAAAAAAAACAAAAAAAAACAAATTTAAAATGGAATAATCACTTTAATTTAGCTTGCGCTAACTGGTTATACATTGAAGCAGCGGATGAAGTATGATGGCGGCGTTGCACATGCGCCAGTGAGAAGTAATGAAAGTGAACGCACCGTTAAGAAACCAAAAAAAAAAAAAAAACAACAGCCACAAATTAGAAGTACAAAACGAGGATTTGTAAAGAAAAAATGTCAGAGGATTGCGATATAAACCAAGAGGAGACTGTTTTCCTTTGCTAAAGTAAGGAAACTTTGCTTCCTTTGCTCCTGTAAACAAAGGTTGGTTTTCATGAGACTCACTGGCACATGCGTAACTCCGACATCATACGTCATCCGCCCGGAGCTGCTTCCGTGTACAACCAGTTGGCGCAAGCTAGATTAAAGTGATTATTACATTTTAAATATGAATATTTTTCTTACAAACACACATCGATTCGCTCCCCCCAGAGTCCTGTGAGGCTCTTTTTATGGATGGATGCACTTTATTGGACTTGTTTTGGACTGCTGAAGAAAAACACCTGCCGATTGCCATCAGAGAGCTTGGGAGAGCCAGGATCATTTTTAATATAGCTCTGATTGCATTCATCTGAAAGAAGGAAGTCATATACACCTAGGATGCCTGGAGGGTGTGTAAATAATGGGCTAATTTTCATTTTTGGGTGAAGTATCCCTTTAAGATATATTCTATGAAAACACATCTTATTGTAAAATTTTGCTTCTCAGATCATGACATTTTTACTGGAAAATGACAAAATACTGCAGAAAACGAAAACTGCAGTGTGACTCTTTATTGCAATGCATGTGTGAGATGATTAATACCCTTTTCCACCAAAATGGTGCTGGTGCTCGGGGACTTTCTCTCAGAAATGTACCAGATTTTTACTTGAGAGCCGAATGATAAAGTAACTGTTACTACAAAACCAAGTCATATTTTTTTTTTGGCATATCACATTGAAATCCATTTAGTTTGAACAGGAAAAAAAGCCTACATTAAATCCAGTGTTATTTTAAATGCATCTCAGTCCTTTGAATTTCAAATCATTGTGTTATTTTTGTCATTCATTGGCCATTATGTGTATGTAACACTATTACATATGAGTCAGCAGTTTTGGACACAGTATATGCATAGATGTTTCGTGACTTTATGTCAAAAAACACATGAACAGAGGTGAAAAGCTTCCACACTGCTAGCTAACTCTTCATTGTTTTATGAGAAAGTCTTTTGGCATCATGCTGACTCATTATATCATAACTATAGCAGCTGATGTAGATATGGATATTGACAAGAGTGTCTCAACAAATGGATCCAATTTCTTCATTTGCAAAATAACAGTACGGTCACCGAATCCAAATCGGATTTGTGTGCAGTGTGAACACAAGCTTTGTTTAGAAGTCTTTTGCTTTGTTCGTGTCGTGTGGTAATTACCATAATTACAAGATGACAAGTCGAAGATTCTACTGTGTTAACGTCTTCAGAACCAGATATTCGTTTCTATGGGAACCCATAGAATATAACGTCAAACGGATCCCAGGCTTTGTTGTCGATGACAAAATACTTAATACCGATGTTAATTCACCACAAGAACAAAGGAAGAAGAAAACCGTTGATGTTATAGTAATCAATTCACACATATTTGTAAATAAAATCTTTTTATTTCAGACAGATGGGGAAAATAAAGTGGCTGGAGTAGCTGTGCAGCACAACAAAAGTAGGAAGAAGAGGACAAAACAGGGTGTCGACTGCTGCATTGCGCACTTCCAGTCAGCTCTGTTGATTAGAATGAACGATCTGGTTCGGTCATGAGTAGTTTCGTAAACTTTTAAGTGAACGCCGCCCCTGGTTCCCGGCGATAACGGTGCCTGGTTTAAGACCAGCAGGTTAAGATGGCCGAGTCAATTTGGTCCAGGCCAGAAGCACCTTTAATTCATTGGAAATGCGTGGAACAGGGCTAGATTGGACAGCGGCTCCAGCACCAGCACCGGGGTCAGTGGAAAAGGGGTGTGAGAGTGGGTGAATTGTGTTAGAATAGTGGTACTCTGTGGGTTGTGGTATGAGTGTGTAATCCATGGCTGAGGCTGATGCTGGGCTCACGTTTGTGGTTGTTCTTGCGCTGGAAGGGCAGCGTGTGCCGTTCGGAGTCTTCCTCGCCCTCCTCGTCTGCCAGGTGTGTGTGAGTGTAATGGTAACTCAAACCTGGACGGTTCTTGTAGCGCTTCCCACAAACTAAACACAAAGAAACACACGAGGAAGCAAAAAGACAGAAAGTCAAACACTGTAATAATTTGTGTAAATAATATAATATGATTATATTTACTAACAATAATTCTAATGTTAAAATTAATAAAGTAAAATTTATTTCAATTTAATTTAATAATTAAAACTTACTCATAACTATTATAGTAGAATAGTAGTTTATTACTACTAATACTATTATTATTATTATTATTATCATTATTGTTATTTACTCCCAATAATTGTAATTAATTTTACAATTAAAAAAGTAAATAAACATTACTCCCAAGTATTTTATTAGTATAATAATAGCTATACATACATATTGTTATTATTTTACAGTTTTATAATTCAAATATTTAAATTTCAAAATATTACACAAAAATGTGTAATAAGCATTAGATTTGTATAGTGATAGCTAATATTATTATTAGTTTTTTTTACTATCAGTGCTTATAGCAGAAATTAATTAAATTTTACAATTTAATAATTCAAATATTTAAATTTTAATAATTCAAATATTTACATTTTAATTTAATAATTAAAATTAGTAATAAGCATTCGATTTGTATAGTAATAGCTATTATTATTATTATTATTATTATTATTTTGTTGTTGTTTACTATAAATAATAATAATAATAATAATAATAATAATATGATTCATTAAAGCTGTCAAATAATTAGTGTTTTATATGTTAAATTACTACTACTACTACTACTACTACTGCTATTAATATTATTAATATTACTATTATTATGGAGTTGTTATAGAGAATAATATAGAGAGAATTATAGAGAATAATAATAATAATAATAATAATAATTTAATTATTTTATAATTATAATTTATTTTATTTTAATTTAATAATTAGACATTACTAAAACTATTTTAAATAATATATACTATATATTTTATAATTAAAAAAAATAACATTACTCATAAGTATTATATAAATATAATAATAGCTATACATACATACATATTATTATTATTATTATTATTATTATTATTAATAATAATAATAATAATAATAATAATAATAATAATTTTCACTTTCAGTACTTGCTTACTGCTTAATACTAATAGTAATAGGTATTATTATTATTATTATTATTATTTACTATAAAATCATTTTAATTAATTCATCTGCAATATTTTACAATTACAATTTCTTTTATTTCAAATTAAAATAATTAAAAATGTTTTTTATAATATAAATATTACATTTGTAAAATAACATTTACTGAATGAATATAGTATCTATTTTCTTACGTGTAAATAATTTCCACTGTAATTGCCCATAAGAAAAGATACAGTTACATATAACAGTAGGAAATGTTGTCACACTATGCAGAGTAACTTTATATGGCTATATGGTCCTCTGTTCATAGTTCTACTATTGCTTTTCCCGTGCTGGCTTTAATAATGAATATAAAAATCGGTTCTGTCTTCATTCGTTTATTTGCACACGATACTCACTGTCACACACATATGGCTTGTCTCGATCCTCTAGGGATGCTGGTTCCTGTCTCTTTCTCATCCCCCCAACACCACATGCCTGGACACATAAAAAATTGCATGTAAACACACACAGATTAATTTACAGTTGGCAACCAGTCTATTTTACACAGGTGCGGCTAGAGATCCATTGTTATTTTGGCTTTGTGGTGGCCCTCATCCCACTTCCTCCTTCAAGCTTTAAGCAAATCCTCTTACACAGCATTAATTACACCTAGCACACAATTATCACAGCATCTCTTCCACACACTGCCGGATAACTATGTGGGGTGTGAGAGATCTTAGAGGAAGTAGTGTGCCCCAATTAACAGCACAGAAGGTGAGAGATTCTAGGGACTCAATCAAAGACATTCTGTTTGTTACCCTTGCATGTATTTCTGCTAGACTAGACTACTGAAAAATGCTTTCTACTGAAATTCTGTCAGGGTTATACATCTATATCTATATATCTATATCTATATATAATTTTATTTCACTCATAAACCTTGTATCGCAACTTGTAGAGTTTTTTCTTCATGCTGTGGTTATTTCATGGCTTGAATGCATTTCTGCACAGAACCACTTACTATTTACTCCTTTCATGTACTGTATTTGGGGTTATAATTACAGATGAACTTAGCCATGTTTTCAGTGTGCTATCACACATCAGGTGTTGTCTTTAAAGTGGTATTAAAGGAGATTTTTCATGGCTGTTCGGAAGGAGCTGCTTTGAATCAACACAAAGCCCGTGGAACGCAATGATGAAAGGTACGTAGAGATCAAACCTGGAGATGTGCTAAACAGCCATAATGGATCAATGGCTGATGAGCTACAATAGCCTGCTTTGTTCAGACAGCAGCCTTGAAGAAACAGGAATCCTAGATTAAACAAAAACCCTGCAGGGCTCACTGCAAACCAGTGACATATTAATATAAAACCTTGGGTTGTGCGTCTAGTTGCTACCTAGAGCAGAGGTTCTCAACTGGTCATTTGCAACCCAAAAATAAATGAACCATATAATAGTGCATAGTTAGGACTGCAAAATTGCTTATTGACTTCTAAAAGACAGGCAGAAATGCTTTCTGTTTTTTAGACCCATGTACATTTGCCTAGTGTTAAAATGAGTTTTAAAGCAAAACCAATTGATTCTTGTGATTAATCAGCCTACAAAACTCTGTGATTCACTCTCGTTTTAGTATGATTCATACTAATTAATTAGCGACTGCAGAACATGTTATAGCTGCATGTGTTTTACCCGTCCTTTGGTGCGATTCTTGCGTTTGGGAACATCCTCCTCCATCTCATCCATGTCCAGTTCGTGAGGAAAATCTCCCACCAGCAGCTTCTGTGACCACAAGGAAAGACCAGCACATATGAGTCAGCTGTACTTTATGAACAACAGCAGGAAAGATGAGTGGGAGAACAAAAACCCTAAGAAAAACTATATGGAAAATACAGTTGAGGTCAAAAGTTTACATACACCTGCAGAATCTGTAAAATGTTAATTCTTTTAATAAAATAAGCAAGGGATCATACAAAACTCATGTTGTTTTTTTTATTTAGTACTGACCTGAATAAGATATTTCACATACAAGACATTTTCATATAGTTCACAAGAGAAAATAATAGCTGAATTTATAAAAATGACCCTGTTTGAAAGTTTACATGTACTTGATTCTTAGTACAGTGTTGTTACCTGAATGATCCACTGCTGTGTTTTTTTTGTTTGTTTGTTTTATGTTTAGTTGTTCATGAGCCCCTTGTTTGTTCTGAACAGTAAAACTGCCCGCTGATCTTCAGAAAACAATTGAGCATTTCTGTGTATTTGAACCCTTTCCAGCATTGACTGTATGATTTTGAGATCCATCTTTTCACACTGAGGACAACTGAGTGACTCATATGCAACTATTACAGAAGGTTCAAATGCTCACTGATGCTCCAGAAGGAAAAAACATGCATTAAGAGTCGGAGGGTGAAAACTTTTGAACAGAATGGAGATGTGTACATTTTTCTTATTTTGCCAAAATATCCTATTTTTTTCATTTAGTACTGCCCTTCAAATGTTACAGAAGATAGTTACATGTTTCCCAGAAGAAAAAATAAGATCTTAAAATTCAAAAAGATTTTACCCCCCGGCTCTTAAAATGCATCGTTTTTGTTGTATATGAGTCCCTCAGTTTGAAAAGATGGATCTTAAAATTATACAGTCATTGTTGGAAAGGGTTCAAACACACAAACATGCTGAAAAACCAAAGAATTTGTGGGACCTGAAGGATTTTTCTGAAGAACAGAGGGCAGTTTAACTGTTTAGGACAAACAAGGGACTAAATAATACAAAAAATAAATACAGCTGTGGATCTTTCAGGTAACAACACAGTATTAAGAATCAAGTGTATGTAAACTTTTAAACGGGGTCATTTTTTCTTGAGAAGTATTTAGTATATACACAATATTTGTGAAATATCTTATTCAGGTCAATACTAAATAAATAATAACATGCATTTTGTATGATCCCTTTTATTTTGGTCAAATTATGAACATTTTGGAGATTCTGCAGGGTGTATGTAAACTTTTGACCTCAACTGTATGTTTTATATTAGCTCACAATACACATTAGCCTGTAATGGTGTTAACCACAGTTATGCGCACACAGGGTTAGAGCTGCTTGAATCAACACAAAAAAACTTAAGGGTCTAGTTGAAACAGTCTTCTTAACATTTAGATTGCCTTATAATGGTGCAGTAATCGCACCATTATTGTTAATAATAGTATCATTAAAGGGATAGTTCACCCAAAAATTTTAATTCTGTCATTAATTTCTCACCTTTACATCGTTCCAAAACCATAAGACTTCAGTTTATTTTCGGAACACAAATTAAGATATTTTTGATGAAATCTGAGAGCTTTCTGACCCTGCACAGACAGCAACACAACTGACACATTCAAGGCCCAGAAAGGTAGTAAGGACATTGTTAAAATAGGTCATGTGACATCAGTGGTTCAACTGTAATTTTATAAAGCTATGAAAAAACTTTCAGCGTGCAAAGAAAACAAAAACAGAGAAGAAATACACAAAAAGTATTCTCGTAGCTTCATGAAATTCCGGTTGAACCACTGATGTCACATGGACTATTTTAACGATGTCTTTACTACCTTTCTGGGCCTTGAATGTGTCAGTTGCGTTGCTGTCTATACAGGGTCAAAAATATCGTAATTTGTGTTCTGAAGATGAGCAAAGGTCTGACAGTTTTGGAAGAACATGAGGGTGAGTAATCAATTACAGAATTGTCATTTTCAGGTGAACTAACCCTTTAACTGTGATGATTGCCTAGCAAGTGCACAGCTGTAAGCACACTCATAATTCGTGGCTGTGGGAAGTGAACAGCAGTAGCAGGGAGGCGCACAGCTTTTTCACTCCTGCAGGGGCCTGAGGCGAAGCAAGCAGCAGGATCACAGGTCCGCTCCCAGGGGACGAAGCGCTCTAAAGAGTGACTCTTAATTGAAGTGCTAATTGGTTAACTGTCCACCCCTGGGATAGATGTCATGTTATGTGCAAAACAGTGAGGGTGGTGACACTAGTGACAGCTCCATCGACTGACAAGCTGGTTCATTAGGATCTATAAACATTCGCACGCCAACACGGTCAAATGTAAGTACGTGTAATCCCAGATACGTTGAAAATGTGCAACCGCGCTCCGCAAAATCAATACAACAACTTTGTCAAACGGACTGACATAGACACACACAATAACAAAAATACTCTCACAAACATATACTCTTTGTGGTTAACAAGGAAGTCTGCCAGTGGGGGTGTGTCAGCCCTGCAGGGATTTGTGTTACTGCCAAAAAGAGACACATGTGCTACAGAGAAATCAGAAGGGGAGAGAGAGGAGCAGAGAGGAAGATGGCTATAGAAAGCAAAAAGAAATGCTGAATGGAGTGGTGGGAAGAGCAATTTGGATACCAAAAACACACAGGGACAGTGTCTTGGTGTGTACTTCATGACAGGGTGTGTAAAACAACTCTTTATCTAGTTGACTTTTGAGTGTGTGTCTACAAAATCATTCTAGGGGGAGCAAACCACAGTTGAGGAATCTTTTTTTACCTGGCATTCACTCATGGGTTCCTCCTCCTTTGTTTCAACCTTCTTGTCCAGCAGTTCTCCACTGAGGAGTGACTCCAGAACGGGACCCTCAGGAACACCCCCTTCCTTCTTTAGTGCTGCTTCATAATCTGGACACACACCGCAAACAACTGTCATGCCAAGGTGTTTCTAGACAACTCATAAAAGACCAGGCCAGACATTGTTTCTGTCAAGGCTTAAAGTAAAGAAAACGTATTAATACCATAAATGGTCTCACACATAACCTATAATTTAACGAGAAATTACACACTTGTAGAAGCTATAGCAAAGAAATGAATCCAATAAAACCACTCTTCACAAAATAATGCATCTCATGTTTTTCTGTTCAAACTGTGTATTTATAAGATCCAACAAAAACAAATGGAAAATTGGGTTACACTTTATTTTAAGGGCAATTCTCGCTTTTAATAAACTACTAACTACAACTTTTGCCTCAATAAACACCTAATTTGCTGCTTGTTAATAGTTAGTAAGGTAGCTGTTAAGTTTAGGTATTGGGTTGGATTAGGTATGTAGAATATGGTCATGCAGAATATGTACTTTGTAAGCACTAATAAACAGCCAATATGCTAGTATTATTCATGCTAATCAGCAACTAGTTATCAGTGTGATTTGGTCCCTATACTAAAGTGTTACTGAAATTTATTTGATAAATAAACCAAGGATGCATTAAACTGATCAAAAGCAGTAAATACATTTATAATGTCACCAACAATATATATACACTACAAGTCAAAAGTTTTCGAACAGTAAGATTTTTTATGTTTTTTTAAAGAAATCTCTTCTGCTCACCAAGCCTGCATTTATTTTTACTATTAAAACTATTTTAACTATTTTTACCATATAATTGTTTTCTACTGGAATATATTTTAAAATGTAATTTATTCCTGTGATTTCAAAACTGAATTTTTAGCATCATTACTCCAGTCACATGATCCTTCAGAAATCATTATAATATTCTGATTTGCTCAAAAACATTTATTATTATTCTGTTGAAAACAGCTGAGTAGATTTTTTTTCAGGTTACCTTGAAGAATAGAACAGCATTTATCTAAAATAGAAATATTTTGCAACATTATAAATGTCTTTATCATCACTTTTTATCAATTTAAAGCATCCTTGCAAAAAAAAAAAAGAAAAGAAAAAAATTATACTGACTCCAGATTTTGAATGATATAGTGTATACTGTTACAAAAGCTTTTTACTTCAGATAAATGCTAATCTTTAGATCTTTCTATTCATCAAAGAATCCTATGTTTTAAAAATTAATGATAATAGTAATAAAAATGTTTTTTGAACAGGAAATCAACATATTAGAATGATTTCTGAAGGATCATGTGACACTGAAGACTTTGATTAGCTTTGATTACAGGAATGAATTACATTTTTAAATATGTTCAAATGGAAAGCAGTTATTTTAAACAGTAAAAATATTTCAAAATTGTACTGTTTTTGCTGTACTTTAGATCAAATAAATGCAGGCTTGGTGAGCAGAAGGGAATTCTTTAAAAAATTAAATAAATAAATAATAAAAATCTTACTGTTCAAAAACTTTTGACTGGTAGTGTGTAACAAAATATTAATATAACGAAAATTAATCAATTTAGATTTGTGCTTCTCAATTCCAGCTCTCACCGATTTTAAACTCGATGGGTCCAAGACGTGGATCTTCTAAGATGTTTAACCGTCTCTTCTTTCTCCAGCAGCGTGCAGGATAGGTATACAGCTGCCCTGGAGCCACACCTGGGTTAAAAAACATCCAGAGCCATGGCATAAACATCCAAAACCTTGAACGTACAACAAAAGTGCGATTCACTGTACACAAAGACACACACCTGGCCCACGATGGGTCTTCTCCATCCATATGTAGCAGTTACTTTGTGCTACGCCTGTCTGGGAGTCCAGAAAGGGCAGGCGCATGGAGCGTTCAGCACAAAGTCGAGCATTATAACTGCGGCAGTGCTCAATGGCCTCACGGTAAAACTCCTCACCAAGGCTGGAAACAATTAAAAAGGGAGAATGTGTTGCAGCAAACACATGATTCTAAGTACATTTCAGTGCTCAAAAACAACATTTATTATTTAAACGCCCAAAATTTGAGCTTAATCCATGTGTTTGAAGCCATCTATATGCACTTAATACATTGGCGAAATTCATATTTTAGCACATATACGCATTCAAAATTTACAGTCTTTCTCTTCCGGGACATTAGAGCAAGAATATTGATGAGTCATGTTGCGCTAAACAAATTTCTGTCCAAGTAACTTCAAGGGGTCTTTAAATTTTCAGCTATCTATGCAGAGAACTCTTTGTACTGGCATGCAGGAGGTAAAGAAAATTCTTGCCTGGCATCTAACTGGGAAATATAATACTCATTTCCAGCTCTGTTTAAGAGATACTGCATTTATAAATATACTGTTATACTGGAATATACTGGTAAGGGTTCAGGTGTTAGGAAACTCTGTTTAAAAACACTGCAGCATGGTGAGCATTAATGGTTCATGTGGCAAAAAAGAGCGCACTCAACAGTTCTGTCCTCTAGAGTATGTTTGTATGCTCGAAACTGGTCAGGACAAAAGTACCGAACAGTGATTTTATTGCTGAGGCTGCACTGAGAAACCTGCTTAGCAAACTGCTGTATTTGTAAAACAATTTTAACATCAGGAAAACACTCATGAATAAGTCATTAGCAACTGTTATATATGGCTTTACAAATCAGTAGTTGATTTACCTTTAAATTTGAATATATGAAAACATATAACTCAAAGTTTAATGAGATTTTTAAAACTTTTGCAGGGGTGGATGGGAGGCTTCCTAGTGTAAAAGAAGTGCACTTGATTGAATCAAATCTTTAAAAACTGTAATTGCATATAACATAATGTTAACGAAATAAGCGGCAGGTTAAGTGTACTTAAAAAGACTGTTTTAAAGTGTGCTTTGTACAGTAATGATGTCAAAAAAACAGTTTTGCTTCAAAATATATTTTAAATCATTACTTTTAATATTTTATTTGTTTTAGTTTAACATAAATGGTTGTCAGTATATTCTGGCAATACATTTAAACCACAGCTCAAGAACAATAAAAATGTTTATAAATTTATATATAACGATGTACATGAATCCTACTAGAGTGGATCAAAAAAGCATTTTAAAGTTTAACTAATTGCATTTAATAGATATTTAACCTATGACACATTTCATTTCATTGCAATTAACATACAGTGAAATGTCTGAAAACATAATATTCAGCTCACATGTACAGTTGAAGTCAAAAGTTTACATACACCTTGCAGAATCTGCAAAATGTTCATTATTTTACCAAAATAAGAGGGATCATACAAAACATTTTTTTATTTTTATTTTTATTGAGTACTGACCTGAATAAAATATTTCTTATAACATTTACATACAGTTCACAAGAGAAAATAATACTTGAAATTATTTTAAAAAATGACCCCGTTCAAAAGTTTTCATACACGCTTACCTAAATGATCCACAGCTGTTTTGTTTTTTTTTTCAGTGATAGTTGCTCATGAGTCCTTTTTTTGTCCTGAACAGCTAAACTGTCCGCTGTTCTTCAGAAAAATCCTTCAGGTCCCACAAATTCTTTGGTTTTTCAGCCATTGCTCGAGAAGGAAACACAATGCAATGGAGGTGAAAAATTTGATGAACAGGGTAAATTTAACTTATTTTATCTTGTAGAAAACATGTATGTATCTTCCGTAACTTTTGAAAGGCAGTACTAAATGAAAAAAAAAGATATTTAGGCAAAATATGAAAAATGTACACATCATCTTTCTGTTCAAAAGTTTTCACCCCTCAGCTTTTAATGCATTGTTTTTCCTTCTAAAGCATCAGTGAATGCTTGAACCTTCTGTAATAGTTGCATATGAGTCCCTCAGTTGTCCTCAGTGTGAAAAGATGGATCTCTAAATCATACAGTCATTGTTAGAAATGGTTAAAATACATAAAAATGCTGAAAAACCAAAGAATTTGTGAGACCTGAAGGATTTTTCTGAAAAACAGCAGACAGTTTAACTGTTCAGAACAAACAAGGGACTCATGAACAACTATCAATAAACAAATAAACAGCTGTGGAACATTTAGGTAACAACACAGTATTATTATTATTATTAATATTATTATTATTTTAATAAATTTGTATTTTTTTTTTATGTGAAACATCTTATTCAGGTCAGTACTAAATAAAAAAATAACATGCATTTTGTATGATCTCTTTTATTTTGGTAAAATAATTAACATTTTGCAGATTCTGCATGGTGTATGTAAACTTTTGACTTCAACTGTAAGTATATTATTTATTTCCATAATAATTACTCTTTTTAAAAATATGCTACAGTGTATTTTCGCAAGGTCTCCCTCGCTGCAAACACATTTATTTAGAAAACACTGCAATTACAGTTCAGCAATCATTATTTAATAGTGCAAAAGGCCAAATGACCAATCAACATCAAGTATTTCAGAGTGAGTCATGTAGTTACGTTATAAATCAAAGTGTTATTGAATTTAGTCCAGATATCCTTTTTATTCTGCTCTAGTTTATTCAGCATTGAAGTTTTTTCTGCATTTTCTCTCTCATTGTTAACACAAGAAAAGATCAAAAGTGCAGAAATAATTGGGGGATGCTTAAAAAGTCCTGACAATACCCTCCTTAACCCTGCTCTCCTGCGGTTGCCTTTTCTTCTTTCTTTCTTTGTGCAAACCAGCTAAATAAACTCCCTGCTATGTCATAAGCTATTGTAAAAAATTAGCCCTGTGGAAGTACTGGAGAGTTTTGGGACATACTCCCCGGTTTCTGATGCGTCATCGTTTGTTTCGGTGTAATCAAAAGCACCGGTCTGCAAACACGAGTGAGAAATGAAGGAAAATTGCATCATGCAACAATGACCGCATCCCTGAAGCAGGCCTGATAACAAATTGACAGAGGCTTGAGGTGATGTTGATGATGTAAGTGTAAAACCATTGTGATTGGTGAACTCATCCATTTCTTCTTGCGGGGAAATGATGAAGAGCCCTGTGGCTCAAGACTAACAACTCAGTCAGGCTGAAATAAATAACCCTCATTTCTCCAAACAAAATGGCGGCGAGAGCAAAACAACAGATTTTCTATTTAATTTAGTCCATGTTTGATTTGGGGGGCCACATCCTGGTCATTCAGCGAGGGTTGGAATCAATCCTCAACATGTGGGTTGAAAAATCACTAAGTGTGCAGGGGCAGTAAATTACAGTGCATCGAATGTCATGTGCTCAGGTCCACCAGAGGGAAATATTAAGTCCTGTGGTGAAGTGCTGTGGGCTCCATTTAAACACCTCTACACTCAGCAGATACTCAGTCTGCGGCCAATCCCACACAATGGACCAGGCAATATCTAAAGGTCAGCGAGCGAGTAAAAAACAAAGTTTGGCGTCTCTGTGATTATGTGAGAAATTGTTCTTCAAAGAAAGACCTCGTCAAATGAGCTTTCAAGATTTCTGTTTTCGAGCAATTTCTGAAAGGCTCTCTGATCGGAGTTTGAATGTTTTAAACAGAATACTCCATAATGTGCTTTTGAAAAAAGTCGAAAAGAGTTGGGGGCAAAACAGCAGTTCCCTCAAGAACTTCCTGAATTGGTAAGATAAGGTGGGTTTTTTTTGTATGGCAAAGCTTGATTTTATATTTCACGAACACAATGAAAAATAAATCAGTTTAATCGGAAAAACATGGAGCTCTGCACATGACGTGGAAGGAAAAAATAGATTTTGTGGCCATAAAATAAGAATTTGTTCCCATGACTTATTGCTTTGCAATGAATTTGTTAATTTTAGTTAAATAAACAGTTCACACAAAACTGAAAATTTTGTCATCATTTACTCACTCTTATGTAGTTTCAAACCTATATGACTTTTTCTTTTTGTGGAGCAGAAAAGAAGATATTTTGAAGAATGTTTGCAACTAAACAGTTTTGGTTCCCATTGATTTCCATTACATTTCTGACCATACAATGCTGTTTGGTTACCAACATTCTTCAGAGGATATTCTTTTGTATTATAACGAAGGTAGAAAGTCTTACAGGTTTGGATTTACATGAGGGTAAGTAAATGATGACAGAATTTTTATTTTTGGGTGAACTATCCCTTTAATTGGTTTTGTTGCCAAGTTGTAACGTAGTTAAATACTACCCTGAAAGCACACGTACATCTCGGAAGACGTCTACTTGATGTCTGCATTTACATCTGCAAGACGTATTTTTTAACCTCTATAGGAGGTTTCCTATCAGATGTCCAATAGATGTCTATTAGATGTCTTTAAGATGATTATTATGATTTAGAGTGTATGTAAAACTGACATCTTACAGACGTCTGCCAGATATTTGTACACAGCAGATGCTTTCCAGATCCAGTGATCTTTAACAGACACCTTGCAGACGTACGTTTGCTATCTGGGTAGCCACAGTAAGTGATAGTTTTGTCCATGATTTAATGGGATAGTTCACCTAAAAATTTTAATTCTGTCATTAATTATTCCCACTCATGCCGTTCAAAACCCATAAGACCTTTGTTCATCTTCGGAACACAAATTAAGATATTTTTGATGAAATCCGAAAATTTTCTGACCCTGTATAGGCAGCAACGCAACTGACACGTTCAAGGCCCAGAAAGGTAGTAAGGATATTGATAAAATAGTCCATGTGACATTAGTGGTTCAACCGTAATGTTACAAAGCTATGAAAACCTAAGAAAACAAAAATAATAAACAATTTCTTCTCTTCTGTGTCAGTCTTTGACACACGTTTTCTTTCTGGACCTTGAACCCAGTGTTGCCAAGTTACTTTTTACTACTTTTTAGTTACTCTTGGCTACTTTTACACGGTTGAAGTGACCCCAATAACATTATATTTAGTCCCTGAAATGCTAATTTACCAGGGCAACACTGACCAAAGCAATTTGTATTTTATTCCTTGGAATTCGATTTTTAACGGGGACACCCTTCAAAACGTGATTGTGCTAGTTTTGAGCTAGTTTTGAGTAGAAACTGGGTGGGTTTTGTTGTGAAAACCTGGCAACCCTGCTTGAACGTGTCAGTTGTATTGTCTATACAGGGTAAGAAAACCTCAATTTCATCAAAAATATCTTAATTTGTGCTCTGAAGATAACTGAAAGTCTTACGGGTTTGAAACAACATGAGGGTAATGACAAAATTTTCATTTTTGGGGGAACTAACAAAAGGAAACTTATTAATAAATTGTGAAAATAAATTCCAAATTCATGGCCACAATATCTTAATTGTGCATCTTGAAAATATATCAGCGAATATGCGAATGTAAATACATACTACATACTCAATCCTGCCACAAAGGGTGTTCTAGCATGCATTAGCAAAAATGACTTCTTCTATAGTCAGTTTTCTCCTTCAGATCATCTACTCTCATGGTGGAGCAACTGTTTGAAGAGAATCTTGTTGAGCAAGTAAGTTACAGTTACTTAAAGAAGTAGTTCACTTCTAGAATGAAAATTTCCTGATAATTTACTCACCCCCACGTTATCCAAAATGTCTTCTTCAGTGGAAAAGAAATTACGTTTTTTGAGGAAAAAAAATCTTCAATGGTGGCCAAAGGGTTGAAGGTCCAAATTGCAGTTTCAGTGCAGCTTCAAAGAACTCTACACGATCCCAGCCGAGGAATAAGAGTTTTATCTAGCAAAACGATCAGTCATTGTCTTAAAAAAAAACTGTATATACAAAAAAAAAAATGTATTTACTTTTTAACCACAAATGCTCATCTTGCACTAGCTCTGCGATGCACATGTGCGTCTTCACATTGCGTAATCATGTTGGAAAGGTCACGCACGGTTAGTTCTTCATCTGTGTACTTTGGTTCAAAAAAGTAGGCTAGGGCGAAAAACTCCATCTCATTTTCTCCTCCAACTTCAAAATCATCCGACATCGTTGTTTTACCTTTTTTTTTTTTTTTTTTCTTTCTGTGCATGTTTGCTTTGCAAACACCGGGTCTATACTTCCGCCTACGTCATGCATGTGTGATTTCTTAATGCGTGAGGTTGAGCTAGTGCATTTGTGGTTACAAAATGTTTACATTTAAATTTTTTTAATTTTTTATTCCTGGGCTGGGATTGTGTAGACTAGAGCCCTTTGAAGCTGCACTGAAACTGCAATTTGGACCTTTAACCTGCTGATCCCCACTATAAGTCCACTATATGGAGAAAAATCCTGGAATGTTTTCCTCAAAAACCTTCATTTCTTTTCGACTGAAGAAACAAAGACATGAACATCTTGGATGACATGGGGGTCAGTAAATTAAACTTCTCATTAAAACTGTCAAAGTGTTCCTCAATAGGTTCCTCAAGTCATAATGTTTCAATATCCCTACACCATGGTTTAAATGTGTGACCACATTAGTGAAATTTCACCAAATTTCTTCCATTGTTAATAGTGTAGCATTGTAGAAATCACACAAGGAGATCCCTTTTACACCAAGCAGCTTTATGTTGGCCAAATTTGTGAGACCAACTTGTGCAACCAATGATAAAACCTACATGGGGAAATTTTTCACCCTCACACAAAACTCCAGATCACGTAGATTCCTATTTAAATAACCGGATTTTGTCTCCAAAATGCATCAAAGCAATGGCAAATGGGATTGTATCTGTGCTTTGGGTATGATATGCACCAGTGAGGAGTTGGAAAATATGTGTATTGGATTTACCAGCATACCTGTTCTTTATGACAGTTCCACTTGATTGCCTAGAAAGAGAAGAAAAGACAGAAACAGACATGAGCAGATGCAGACAATATGGAGGTTTTGAAAAAAAGATCATTCAGCAAGACGGGATTCCATTCAAATCATTATAAACTAACAGAAAAATTCATTACTATGAACAATAGACAAAGCCTCTTAACCCTGGTCAAGCAATATAGGTTTTTCCAATGCCAATATTTAAGAACAAAACAACCTACAGTATGAGCAATATAACGCTGATATGTACATAATACAATTTAAAGGTATAGTTCACCTAAAAAATTAAAATTTTGATGTCGTTCAAAACCAGTATGTCTTACTTTCTTTTGTGGAACACAAATGGAATTATTTTGAAAAATGTTTCTAGTGTTTTTGCCCAAAGCAACACTGGATCTCATTTATTTTCATTATACGGACAAAAACAGATTATAAAATCTTTGAAAAATAAAAAGAAAGTCATACAGGTTTGGAACACCATGAGTAAATTATAGAATTTTCAATTTTGGATGAATTATCCCTTTAATAACAGCAAATGAGACACAAAATTAAATAAACACAATAATTACTCAAAAACAGAATACATTATCTACTGACAAGGCTTTCCGAAGACTTTCGATAAGACACGCTTCTGTTAATTGACCAAGCATGCCGATGGTAATATTTAAAAAAAAAAAGAGATCAAATACCTTATTGGCTGATAATCTAAATCAAAAACTAGGATCTGAATACCTTGACTTTGTGTTCTAAATTTGCCACACAAACTGCATGGGGCAGCAGCATGCTGCAGTTTTACAGCTCACAGGAGAAGCAGTTACAAGAATAACAAACGGAAAACACATCTTATTGCCTCTTTAACTACATTACCGAGAGATGCATTATTTGCAGTCATTGTATTCACGCTATATGAGAACCCCAAAAACATTAGGTATCTTGGAGGAAGGCTGACAGAATGGAGAAATGGGTGAGGTTAGCTAATACAAGAAAAATCAATAAGAGGAAGCAAAAGCCTGAAGCAACCCAACCAGAGTTTGGCTTGTGTGCGGACAGAGCCGGCCAGGAATGGCATCCATGGGGAAAAGTGTGTATGCCAGTGTGCCATGAGGAAGCGCTCTCACTTCTTTGTGTGTAAAACTATGCTTAGAGGGAGTGAAAGGTCAGAGTGTGTGTGTGTACGTGTGTCTATGTATGCGATTGTGTGTGTGAATTCGATTTTAGCCTTCAGATAGTTGATGCTGAGTGTTATGATCACACTTTGATATAACTGACCAATGAGACAGCATGGCAGGAGGAAAAATGCACATAGTTTGGTGCCCGTTTCTGATTCATATAATACATTTTGTACATGATACAATGGTACTGTAATGGTAGTACCATTATTTTTATGAACAACAATACAGGTGACGTGCAGACACTTTATTTATTGGTTAATACAGTATAAAAGGCACACATGTATAAGCAGAGCTGCATAGACTATTTACAAATAGTCTATTGCTGATTCAAAATTAGAAAAAAAATGTAGTTAGTAAAGTAATCCATTACATTACACATTTTAGATAATCTAAATAGATTACTTTTGATTACTTTGAGATTACTTTTGACCTTACTTGCTTATCACATTGATTTAAATAGGATAATCTTGTACCATATTGAGATAAACTTACAAAAAATACAAGAAAGAAAACACATTCCATTCTTTGTAATAAACGACATGAAGTGCATAAAAATTTCCCAAATTGGGGTTTGTAAATGAACTGCACTTCTGCATGAGTTTAATAAAAAACTAATAATTAATTAAATCCTAAAAATGTGATATAAAAATAAATAATTTTAAAATAACGACAATCAAAATAAAACACTTACTAAAAAAAAAATGACATTTTATTTGAACATACAAATTCAAAAATAATTATACATATCTGTATTTTAAAAATTGCATTTATAATATGTAATCATGTAATCAATGAAAAAGTAACTGTAGTCTGATTATGAGTACTTTAAAATGTAATTTAATCTAATTATAAGTACTTCATTTTTGAAATCTGGTCACGTAATCCAAATTACATGTAATCTGTTACTACCCAGCTCTGCATATAAGTTTATGGTGGGCAGTTTTCATAAATGCTTTTATACAGATGATAAATTATTTCTACATTAAGACTTTTTTCATGTCTTAAAAAATAGTCAAGTTAAAAAAAAAAATGTCATTAGACAATTCCCACATGAGAGCTTTCGACATTTAAATAAAGTCATTCATGTTTATTTAATTTTAAAAGTGATTTATTATTTTACATTAATTAAATAGTTTCATAAACTATAAATATAAAAATTCTCAAATGTACTATAGAAAATTAAATCTTAATATTATAATATTAAATATTAATATTACTGTTAATAATAATGTTAATATTATACAAAAACTAACAAATATATGGGTCATTCTACAGAACTGGTGCAAACTGCTGTCCCACAACCTAAAAACACATTTAAAAAGCATTTAAGTATTCAAATCTTACATGTTTACTAAGATCCTTTTATTATCTATTGAAACCCACAATAACATTTAAAATATCAGTAAGCTTAATATATATAAAAACATCATCATATAGTGGGTACTTGCAATTGAGAGGTGGCTGTCCTGAACCCTAACCCTTTAAATTTCAACTTATGAAAATGGTATTAAAATAATTTATTGCATTGTATTCCATTGTTGTTTTAAAACATATTTTTGATTTTTCTTTTTAAAAAAAGTGAAGTTAAAAAAAAAAAAAAAAAATGTTTTCTTTGTAAATTATGAAACTTTATGTGTGTAACTTTAAAGAATGTCACTACCGAATACCATTTTTCTATAAATAAACACACTTCTTTGGGATTTATTCAGTTACATTCAGTTTTTATATGTGTACAACTGTTCATAGCTGTGCTAGCTAACCATATACTGATTAGCATCTTTGAGCTAGGCTCAAAAGTATCTAAAACTGTCATTACCGAAACAGTCACGGCCGAATTTTCAGTATTGACATCTTTGTTTTGTTTTTTTTGGGTGTTATCCCATAAAACTGTCACTAGTACAACAGTCATGACCAAAGCATGTCATCATTGTTTCAGTAGTGACAAAAGGGAA
This sequence comes from Cirrhinus mrigala, assembly GCA_036247105.1. Classification (NCBI taxonomy): domain Eukaryota; kingdom Metazoa; phylum Chordata; class Actinopteri; order Cypriniformes; family Cyprinidae; genus Cirrhinus; species Cirrhinus mrigala. The sequence continues at coordinate 12,652,593 of CM070021.1, forward strand.
CACATAATCCTTTATTAGGAGGAAATTAACAAAATTTTAGTACAGTTATGTAAATGTTTAGTATTTTTTTAGTGTTTCATTATACAAACATACATACATAATATGTTTTAGTAGTGTTTTAGTATGTGGGTCACTACCAAAACATTATTGTCACTACCGAAAATGTGCTGTCACTACCAAAACATGGCATGTTTTGTCAAAAATAAAGTATACTGAATTATTAACTAAGATGTTATGATAGTGTTTGGTTCAGTGAATATTCAAACTACCCAGATAGCACATGTACGTCTGCAAGATGTTTGTTGAAGATCACTTGATCTGAAAAGCATCTGCTGTGTACAAACATCTGACAGATGTCTGTAAGATGTCAGTTTCACATACATTCTAAATCATAAACATCTTAAAGACATCTAATAGATGTCTGAAACGTCCTATAGACGTACTGCAGATGAGCAAACACTCTAAAAAATATGTCTTCCAGATGTAAATGCAGACGTTAAATAGACGTCTCTGTGATGTATGTGTGCTATCAGGGTAATGATAACAGGGTTGAAATTAGTATTATCAACTTTTTGCCTTTTATAAAGAAAAAATGGATTCAAAATACGACAAATCTTATAAAATTACACTTGAAATATTGCCAAAATTGTTATTGATTTACCCTGAAAACTTTTTAATAACATAGAAAAAATATATTTACAAGGAAGATGTAAGCAAAAACTTAATAGGTCAATATTCTTATTAAATTATATTTTACTGTGTTTTGGCAGTGACAAATTTGGGGAGAGGACAATATTCCAAAACTTTCTGAAAATGTAATATAATTAGCTGCACAATTATTAAAAATTACACAATTTGCATACATACAAAATTTGTGGAAAAATAAATTTTTTCAAGACTCTTTTTTTCCTACTCGTTGAACCGGTTCTGTAGAATGGCCCATACAGAATATAACTAATTCCTTCCTATAACACTTACTTTACTTGAATTCAATATTTTTATAAATTATATAAATAAATAAAATGATGTATTAGAAATCTCTCTCTCTCTCTCTCTCTCTCTCTCTCTCTCTCTCTCTCTATATATATATATATATATATATATATGTATACAATTAATGAGTAAATAATTTATCCTTTTTTATATTCCTTGTCCTCCATACTTGGCGAATATTGACTTGCTACCACAAAGTGGGCAAAACCTTACCCACGCAGACAGAATACAAACAATTTCTTCCCAATAATTTAAAGAAAAAGTGAGTGACTGTGATGTAGACTTGGGCTCAGACTTGAAAGCTTTGGAAGGAAATGGATAGCGAAAAAGACACAAATGCAAAGCAACTCACCCCTGAGGTTCAACCCAATGCCCGATGCCCCCTCCCCCCTCTGCCTCTTTCTAGTCAGAGCACAGAGCCGTCAAGCCCCCCCTTCTCCATTCCATCACCTCACTCCTGTGTGTGCTGCTAGTGGAACAAGTCTGGCTTTCAGTAATAAGTTGACAGCTGTAGAAAATGGCCGCTCTCAGTTTGTTTGCTTTTTTTTTTTACGCAATCTCATTATATTATACTGTGGCGGTGGCCTTGAAAGCTGTGAAACGTGTCTTGCTGGAAGACGAGAGAAAGCCGGCCATATGGAATACAGTCTGAAAGTAGGCCGAACTCTGTGAATTCCAATTTTTGCGATCAACACTGTTCCCTGCATTTCTCTATGTAATTTAATCACAGTTTCTCGTATCATAGGCGACCAGTGTTCGATTGTGGATGACCACCTATGGATTTCTTTAATGTTTATTGTGATGGAGAATTTGGACAAAACCTTTTAGGCCAGACTTTAATTTGTCAGCATCAGTGACAAATGGAGCACAGATCTAATCAGATACATCTGAGGCAATTTCTCTTGTATTTTCATTACTTTGTGTTCAGTGCACAGTGTTGCTATATTGGCAGCATATATCAAAGCAAAGGCTAATGAAAGAAAGCATCCAAATTATAATCTACTTTCTCAGAGCTATTTTTAGTAGATGCTGCCCACTTAAGAGACCTTTATAGAGAACGGTAAGATCCTGCAGTAAAATGTGTTCGGCAATTGATAACGCATGCTTGATACGATATGAATGCATGCATGTAATAACCACTTTTTTATTTCATTTACACAAAGCAGGCCAGGCTGACACAGACACACTAGCTAAACAAAGGAAAACAAGATCTTCAAGAGCAGGGTGCCTTTTCCCCAAACCAAAAGAGAAAGAAAAAAAGATGACTGGAGAGGAGCGCATAGCTTGCAGCATCCACACTGTCACTCCTGTGCAAAGCTCAACTATGACGCTCAAAAATAGAACAACCTCCAAAATTAGCTCTTCTTCTGTAGCCTATTTAATTTAAACTGGTGAGGAGGCAGAGGGAGATGTTGTCCAAATCTGTTTTTAAACTTACCGGTGTATTCCTCATTATACTACACTACCAGAAAACTCCCTACAGTGCCAATTAGTCTCAATTAACAGTTGTCCTTTTGAAAAGTAACAGAGAGCTCCCTCTAGAGGCTGCACTGTGTAGGTAAAACACCATACTCCTGTTACAGAGACCAGAGACCTCCCAAGTTATTTAATGCAAACACACACATGCTCAAAAAAAATCAACCACCATATATTAATTTTAAAACAACTTAGTAACAAGTAATTGTCAGGTTCACAGAAAGTAGTTAAACATCATTTTTATACTATTAATATATGTTACAATGATACAAAATAGCTCAAAACTGTATTTTATTTATTGTATTGAAGCATCTTTATTACCTTTTCAACAATTGGTCAGTCAAAAGTAGGAAAAAAGTTAAATGTAATAGTTTTTTTAACAATAAAAAAAAATAATTTAGTTACAAATAAAATTACATTTTCATCAATTAAAGGAAAAAAATCTTGAATTTCTTTTCTTAAAATCACTTGTATAAGAGCTTGTCAAATGTAGTCAATTACATTTTGTGTAAATATTGAGAATTATAGAGGATTATTTACTGTAGAAAACGAACCTAAATTAATATTAAAGTGTTAGATTTTTTGTAACAAGAAATAAATTATACTTAAAGTAGTGTATACAATATTTAGGTTTTTTTATTAGTAATAATAAAAAATTAAAAAAAAGGTGATAATTTTAATAATGAATTAGTCATTTTATTACAAAGAACTGAGGCCCTGTTTACACTACTGTGTTTTTGCTTTAAAACTGCATTTTTTGTTGTTATTTATTTTTTTTTTATCTGGCATTTTGTCTTTATTTAGATAGGACAGTGTAATGACAGAAAACAAAGTGGAAGAGAGAGAGGGGACTGGGAAAGGTCCACAAGCCGGGATTCGAACTCGGGACACCCGTAGCGCAATCGAACTGTATGCCGGTGTGCTACCCACAAAGGTATGGGTGCCGACTAAAATGGCGTTTTAAAATGAAAACAATCCCCATCCACAATGACATTTTCACTGTGTTTCAGAAACGATCTCCATTCAGACTACACAACTGAAAACGCATGTCACATGACCATTCATAATAAGCATGATGTTATTGTTTACATGGTCGTCAAAGATAGACAGAGTGAATGTGAGCAGCCACGCCATTGTTTTTAAAAGCTTCCGTTTTAGTCCATTTGCATTAAAATGCAACCTGGAGTTTTCAAACTAAAACAGTGTCTGTAGCATTTTCGAAAGTCTCCATTATCGAGGGTCGAAAATGCCGGAATAGTGTAAATGCCAGGTGTAACTGTAACAAGTTACACATTTCAAAACGAAAACGCACTAGAGTAAATGTACCCTGAATATCAGTTCAACACATTATGCTTCAATTTTGTAATTTTTATTTGATTTTAACTGTTGAATACAATAGAACCAAGCTAGTTAAAGATAGGGTAGGTGATTTTGGCTAGTAAGCTAGTTTTGAAAGCATATGGTCTCACCATGAACAGGTTGATGACATATCATGTCTGCGCAAACAGGGTGCTTGGAGGTTTACAAATATATTCGTCGACAGGCAGGCAGGACAGCCTGTTGTAGTCCTTAGAGCAAGGAATATGATTGGATGAAACATTTTATAGTCCTACGTCCACAGTCCACTTAACATTTGGATCACTTAACTTAGTGATTGCTATCAGGATGTGAAGAGACTTTCAACCAGCATAACAAAAAAATGTTTTTGAACCAAATCACCTATCCTGCCTTTAAGCTACTTCTTTCATGCTAAGTTAATTTTATATCAAATAATAGTTTTTCTAACATATTTAATAGCTGTTATAGAAACGCGATTTGGGGTTTTAAAGAAAACTGTTTTAAACTACCTAATGTCAAAACGAAAACGTACCTGTGGGAACTTTTTGCGCAAGATGCAATATACGTACCAATAATTACATATCACTGCAGTTTCCAACAGAAATCAACACTAGAGGCGGTAAAACAGCGAGCAGTTGTAGTTGTTTTCGTACACAGTTATAATTACAGCTCCATATGTTTCGCTTTACAGACGTAGCAAACTTACTCAATAGCTCAGCTGGCACGGAATTAGCCTTAGGATGTGGAATTCTTGGGTACGAATCCCGTGAAAAACATGACTCATGATGAAAGAGCTGAAAGATGAGAGATCGAAAAACAAGCTGAGACAGCATGCTTGCGATTGTGTTTTTACGTCACATTCGCTTTTGTTCATACTATCGGGCAGGTTTAGGTGTAGTGCATTGGAGTTATAGCGCCTCTCAACAGAAATTTCAAGTCAGAACTGTGGTGACACATACGAAACCAACATCACATAAAACCATATGTACGTTTATCTGTTCCTGGAGAAAAAAAACACTCTTTTAGCACCACTCATTGGACATTTCACATCGAATATGCCAAAAAACGTACATGATGGTACGCATTTCGTGTCTTGCTACAATGTTCCCACAGGTACGTTTTCATCATGAGATGAGGTTGATTTTAAAAGTCATAAAGTGTACCATATTCATGGAATGTACCAGATAATAAGCTTTACATAAGCTTTAACTATGCTACAAAAAAACACTGCAGCAGTACCAGATGGTAAGGTCATGGACTGAATGATGACCATGTTCAAACCAGCAGTCCAGGGCACTTTAGAGAATACTATGGTACTTCTTAATAAGTCGGTCTTATAGCATCACATGTGGGTGTAAAGTACTTGCAACCATGTTGAATTGCTGTGGCTGGTGGCATTGATGGTAGAGGCTGACTAATATGTTGATGTGGCCCACAGTATTTCCATGAGCTTAGGACTGTTAAGAGAGGATATTGGCATGCCCATCCCCCATCAGTACTGTAGATTACACTTCGCAATAGCAACCTCCTCGAGCACCTCTCCCTTTTCGTCATCCGCCCCGCTTACCCCTCCTTCTTCTTTTTCACTAGACTACCCAGTCAAATGATTTATCTCATTTCTTTCTTCATCTGCTTCTCTCACTCTCTCTACAGATGTGCTGGTGCATTTCCTCCAGCCTGCTGAAGACTAGCTTACTGAGGACTGGAAGAACTGCAGCACATTAACAGATGCATAGTCAAAACTCAGCCCTGCATTAGCAGAGGCCAAATGTTACATAAACATTTATGAATCTCATCGACTTAAAGGAAGGTGCATGTTGATTATGTTGGACAGTGGATAGCTAGTATTCTAGGACTAAGAGTGCATTTACACAACAACGCTTGTACTAAAAACGGAAAGGCTTTTCCTTTGCGTTTTTGAAAAGTTTTGGGTATAGACGATAACATTGTCAAAACAATCTCCGTTCACACAGATCTGTGAAAACGACTAAAAAATGCTGTATAACGCATGCCAGGCCAATAGATGGCAATGTCACTTTGTAACGAAACACTTTGTGTTTGCGCACATACACATTTTTATAGACTGACAACATAATACCCATCCCAGATAGCACACGTACGTCTGCAAGATGTCTGTTAAAGATCTCTTGATCTGGAAAGCATCTGCTGTGTACAAATGTCTGGCAGATGTCTGTAAGATGTCAGTTTTACATACATTCTAAATCATAAACGTCTTAAAGACATCTAATAGACGTCTATTTGACATCTGATAGGAAACGTCCAATAGATGTATTGCAGATGAGCAAACTACGTTTTGCAGATGTAAATGCAGACATCAAATAAACGTTTCAAAGATGTACATGTGCTATCAGGGATGTGATGGATATCTCCGTTTTCACATATTTGCGTTTTTGTAGTTTAAATGGAGACGTTACCGGCATAATTTTTAAAAACGCACATCCTGAAACCCGTTTTCAAACGGTTGCATTTCAGGCCCTCAGAACGCCATTGTTGTGCAAAGGAACAGCCAAAATGCGTAACACTTTTCTATTTTTAGGGGCTGTTTACACAACATTTTCAGCCGAAATCTGTAAACTTTTTATGTATTGTAAAACATGACAAGGCGTTTTGGGTACTGAAAATGCATAATTTTAAAACAGGTTTCAAAGTGCAAGTTTCTGAAAACTTGTGTTATCGTTTCCATGTAAACACCCAACATGGGAATCTTTGAAAACGGTGACATCATGCTTGTGCGTAGTACGTGTTAGGTATGTAGATGTGCAGTACGTGTCAATTTTAAAGGCAAGCGCGAACAAACAGAGAGCCAACTACTGGCCTGACATACGTAATATGGCATTTTTGCCAGTTTTTGTGGATATGTGTAAACGCGAATAGTTTTGAAAATGTTGTCGTGTACACGTGAAACTTTTTAAAAATGCAAGGGAAATGCTTTTTGACTACATCGTTGTTGTGTAAACGTAGCCTTAGTTAGTGGTTAGTGTGCCGGCATACAGTGCAACTGCATTCACGAAGACCCGAGTTCGAATCCCGTCTTGTGGTCCTTTGCCAATCCTGCTCCCCTCTCTCTCCACCCAATGATTTCCTGTCTACTCTATACTGTCCTGTCCAAATAAAGGCATACAAAAGTCCATAAATATATAAAAAAAAAAAAAAAAAGTGTAGTGTAAACGCACCCTTAACATTCAAGTAAAAACCAGTATCGGAACAACGAGAAATTGTTCCATCACTAGCCAAGTTTCCATCCAAGGATTGTCTACGAAAAAGTTTAGTGCATTACAGTGTTTAACCATATAGCTGAAAGAATTGCTAATTATCGTAAAAATTTTGCAAGTGCCACACAATGTTTTTTCGTTTAACTCTAGCACGGAAATTCTGTATCAATACCTCAGATGTTGCAAAAAATGAGTTTGCTTCATATGAGATGCTTCCATGTTCATTTATTTTGCAAGTGCATGTTTTTTTGTTTTTTTTTTTTCTTTTGGGGATGTAATGTTTAATTAAAATCTCTTAATCTCATTTATAAAGCCTTGATGGCTTTGAATATACATAATGCAACTGAAGTATAGGAAATACATTGTAATCAAACTTGTTTTAATAAAAAAAAAAAAATCTAATTTTTACACAGCATTTACCAACCAGGTAAATGCTCAAAAGCATTGCGAAGTTGATCGTAAAGAACATTTGGAACATTACGATGCTTTTGGGAAATCTCATGAGAAAATTATTTTACAAGGTGGTGATTTTGTACAATGCAATTTGTATGGAAACATACAATTTTTAGGAAGAAAGTAAGCATTAAGGTCCCTAACTCCTAAATCTAAGTCAGCAGGGTTTAAGCTGTGATCGTACGAACAAATGAAATCATACAAATATGAATTAGCCACCAAATTACCAAAATGTTTTAGCATTTCAATCTTTCAAATACCTGCATCTCAAAATTCAGTCAACAACTGATGAATATAACCATTTCGTGCCCTATGTTTTTTGCTTTTTCTGATAATCTCATATGTACATCACATACATATTTCGGTTTCTTTGCAATTTTTTAAAGTGCTGCTTTCCTGTAATGTTCAAGGGTGTGTTAAATCTATTCATATTTCATACAGTTGGCAAAAATACAATACAATTTTTTAAAACAGAGGTAGTATTTATTATTATTTTTTTATCTCTGGAACAAAATGGCTATAACACAAATAAATTACGCAAATCTCTTTGTGTAAAGCATTGTAAACAAACTTGTTTTAATTTAAAAAAAAATCTTATTTTTACACAGCATTTACCAACCAGGTAATTGCGTTTCTCAAAAGCATTGTGAAATAAGTTGATTGTAGAGACCATTGGTGGCAATGGATCTAAGATTTACGATGCTTTTGGGAAATCTCATGAGAAACATAACTATTTTACAAGATGGCGATTTCGTACGATGCGATTTGTATGTAAACTTACATTTTTTAGGAAAAAAGGAAGCATTTGTGTAATTTATTTGTGTCACAGCCCTTTTTCTCGACTAAGAAGTGTTTCCAAACTCATTTTTCTCCAGAGATGAAGAAATAATTGTTAGGAGGAGAAAATGACATTTATTAGACAGCAAGCTGCACATGACATATGAAGCACTACTTGTTTGCTTTGCATTAAAATGTCACCAAATGCTGCAAAACGTTGGTATTTAGGTAAGTTCATTAAAGATAGCAGCTTATATGATTTTTTTTTTTTTTCACAATTGAAAAGTCTATGGTTTTACCCTCAACCATTATCAGTGAAGAATTCATCCTGGATCACCAAGCACAAAGCCAAGGATGCACAAAGCAGCATGAAATTAGTTCCATATTCATCAGTATCACCTTGGAGAGGAGTTTCAGTTTTAAAAAGTGTCAAAACATCTCATTTGTATGCAGCACCAAATGAGCTATTTGAATTGTACTCGCCAAAAGTGTTAATGCTGAAGAAGCTCAATGAATTTTCAGAGATTGTCTGCTAAAGACACCTGCGTTCACCGAGGACCGCGATGCTCGCAAACACCCTCGCTCAAATGAAATACCCAAGATCCTTCGTTGCAGTAGAGAACCATATATCCTCAGAGGCATTTGTCTGCTATATTGAATTGCCCTGCTGTGTTTGCTGGCACAGGCTATGTGTTCACATAAATCGTTGCCTGTGGTGTAACATGGACCTGATGTCCTGCCGCATGTTCCACTGCTTGAAAAGACTGCAGGACTGACAGGGACGCTTACAGGTGCACTTGTACGGTTCTTTTAGTAGGGTAAATCCCACTGCTTATTATTCCTTATATCATATATCACATTTACACTGCCTAAAATACATATTTAGAGACCTATCAACTGATTTGTGAGCATTCGCACACCGTACACTCTTAAGGGTGCTTTAAAAGGTTCTTCACAGTGATGCCATAGAAGAACCATATTTGGTTCCACAAAGAACCATTCAGTCGAAGGTTCTTTAAGGAACCATCTCTTTCTCACCTTTTTATAATCACCACAAAGAACCTTTTGTGAAACAAAAATGTTCTTCAGATGTTAAAGGTTCCTTATGGAACCATTTAGACAAAAAAGCTTCATCTATGGCATCATGAAGCACCTTTATTTTTAAGAGTGTACACTCTGAAGCTTGCCCTCCACCTTGCACTTCTTGCGTGAAGCTCTTCGCAGGTCGTATTTAAGGCTTTATGTTTCCCTCTTGGACCATCTATAGTTTCCTTTAAACGAGTATTCCTATGGATCTCCAGTGAAAATGGCTAGTGGGACAGTTTGTCCGGTAGAGAGATGGATATTTCGCCCCTTTGCACTTTAATAATATCTGAAATCTGGGGAGAGGATCTATCCACCTAATAACGGCGAAAGAAGAACAGCTATAAATCTCCTCTGATGGACCCACATTTAGCAACGGACCATGCCATGCACTGCTCTTCTGCTCCAAATGCATGTTCTGATTCATACTGACACACACACTAGCGCTCAGCACAAAGTACACACAGTCTTACAAGGCCACGAACATGCAAGTTCTAGATACTAAGCGTGAATAACGCGCAAAAAAATGCAGTGGACATTTGATGTTAACACCTTGATGGATGCAGATGCCCACCATTCAGTGTAAAAGCCATATATTTAAGGGACTGAGGGATATTTTTTTTGTTTGGACAGAGCACTATAATACTATAATCTGCTAAAGGCAGTACTAGGCACAATCATTATTTGTTTAAAGCGCTGCCCTATAGGCAATCTCAGTTCAGGCCAGCCTCTGATTGCGTTATGCAGTAAAACCCTGCAGACCACCAGCTCAACATATCAGTGTGATTGAAAAAAAACAAAGTCATTCTCAGTCAAACAATGCCTTTGTAAGAAGACGATACCTCAAATATTGTGGCTTTGTTGAGGAGAGGTGTGATATTACTTTTTGAAGTCTTAGGACTTACAATTTTCACCTGGCAGATGATAAATTGGGTGAAAAAACCCATAGACTTACACTGATGGAAGGACACAAACCGTATGGTCCAGAATATTATAGAGGTTTGAGGATGTACATCTCTGACTTGAGTTTGTAAGCAACCAAAAAGAACCCCCTAGCAAGTATGGGTGGGAATAAGTAATATTATACAAATATCTGGGTCTAGTTAATCACACTTTGGTTTAATGAAAAGTAATGCAGTTAACACAGGGGTGGAGCTAGGTTTGGCCACCCCACTCACAACTGATGCTTCTGTCTCTGTTTTCTTGACAATAATACGACCACATCAAACATGAGACTTTTCAGACACACACACCACTTCGCCTCAGCGTCAGACGCAAGACAAACGAGCGCAGGAAAGATACAGGCGTTGAGGGAGCTTCAGTAGAACAACGGTGAACTGTGGTCAGATGAGATGTTGTCAGGTCATATGTCAGTAAAAGGGAACTGTCCTGTCCTGTCAGCTGTTATACCATGCTTGCAACACATGCTCTTCAACTGCACACATGAATACAGTGGTGCGCGCTATAGCCTGTATCATTTCATATAAACATGTGAATGATACTACGAACATGTGTCAGATTGCATTTAGCAGCGGAAGCTCTTAAAGTAATAACAGCCAAATAAGCTAATAACCCAGTTTCTGTGATGACTGTTAATCAAAGAACGAAAGAAAAAAGAGGAAATCAATAACTTTTGGAGCTTTAAGCATTCATCTATATTTAATTTAGAATTTAGTGTTTGATAACTTTATTCAATTTCTGTATATTTCCTACTTGCTAAAGGGCACAGGTAAATAATGGGTTTATGTGAAGATTATTTTAAGCTCACTTAAATTATAAGTTATTTTTTAAAGTCTAATAAATAGCCAATGTTTAAATATTAGGAAAAAAGAACAATTTTCTACAGACATCAGTAGTATTGGTATCAGTGATACTCACCTTAAGTCATAAAAAAAGATGCTACTAAAAGTTGAAGAGTTCAGATGCAAAACCCTCTAAAAGCCACTTCAGTCAAAAATGAGATAATGATACTGAGTGAATGCTCTTGACACATAGTATACATCCATCAAATACTTTTACTTCAGACTCGCTAAATCCCAGCCTTAGCCCAATCAGAAGTACTGGTACTTAGGTAGACATAGGAAGCTTTTTGCATCTGAACTCTTCAAATATTAAAAATATACTGTCTTTAATCACAATTAATTTCAGAAAAAAATAAATAAATAAATTATATATATATATATATATATATATATATATATATATATATATATATATATATATATATATATCAATTATTAGATTATAGCTAATTTTTTGTAATCTATTGACAGCACTAATGAAAAAAAAGTCATATTTTTACTATGCACAGCATTTACCAGCCCGAACTCATAGGAAAACATCACTATTTTACAAAATGGCAATTTCATATACATGCATATCATATTTGAATGTTTATATGAAAAAAACTTTAGATTTTTAGAAAAAAAAAAAAAAAAAAAACTATCCCCTAAATGTAACCATCAGTTGGCTTTTCATTTAAAAAGAAAAAAAAAAATCATATGAATTTATCTGAATTAGCCAGTAATTTGCCAACAACACAAAATAGTTAAGTTGAGAATTTTCATGTTTTGAATATTAATTCTGAGTAAATGTTTAAATATAGTGTTCTAAATATTTACTCAGAATTCACAAAAAAAAAAAAAAAAAAAAAAATTCATATGGAAACATGATTTTCAAAGAAAAAAAAAAAAAATAACATGAATGTCCTACAATAACCCATAAATGTAACCGCCAGTATGACATAAGCAGACAATACAAATACAAATAAGATAAAGCAATTTTTGCAATTTACTCAAAATTAAAAAAATATTGATGAACCTGTCGATCAAATTTGGAACCGACAAAAGGCAAGATAAATACTTTTGTTAACTGGCAACATAATATCAATGACGATGATCTCAAAAATGCCAAACAATAGCCTATTAATCAATGGTATATCTCACTATGTGGGCCACAATATATAATAATATTGTAATTTGTTAAATGTATCTTATGGTTATCCAAAATAGTTGTATACTGAGTTTGCATTCTAAATACATAAAAACAAATAAATAAAATAAAGCACAGATTTGATCTAATTGTTCCTAAAAAAAGAAAAGAAAAAAAAAACATAATACATTAAAAAGCATTTTATGAGAAAATGTATCTACTATTATGTGTGTAAGCTTCTCCTGTTGTTGAACTATTTTTTATTTATTTATATGTATTTATTTATTTTATTTTATTTATTTTATTTATTTATTTATTTTTATTTTTATTTTTATTTTATTTTTTTTTTTTGCTATAGGAAAGTATAGACAAACAGGAACCTCTATTTACAAATTTAGGCACAGATGTCTCTCTCTGCTTTTTGCTAGTCTTTGAAAAATGTATTAAAACATAATTACAAAATAATGATTTATGGTATATCAATATAGTGTTATAACTGTGAAAAACATGTTTTCTAATGTCCAGACATTTTTTTTTTTTTTGCACGGCCAAAGCTTTTATTCCTCAAACTACTTCACTCAGATGTTCACACTGACAAGACTGAGTCATCAGGAAGCGACACCCTCCCTCGGTCTTCCTCAGTCCACATCTGATGCTCTTCCCACAAGGTGTCTCACCTCCCGAAAAACAGTGAAAGTGAGCACACCACGCTTCTCTAACCCTCTAAACAACTCCTAAGTTCAAGTGCAACACCACAGTACACTACCTATAGACTATAGATGCTAGCAGCACACTATAAGATCCCTGAGCAACAGTGTGATGACTGACAGTGAGTTAGGTAGCTTTGGAGAAATAGGTCATAGAGCTAAAAATACCTATCTGTGTCTCTCTCTCTCCTCTTGAAGACAAAGAGAGTCTCTCTGGTAAAAAAAAAAAAAAAAAGTGTGTGAGTGAGTGAGTAAGTGAAATGAAGAGAACAGCCCACCAGTCTCTGAAGAAGAAAAATGCCCTTATAGAATTGCGGCCGCTTATGCAAACAAACATTTAAAAAGGCCTTAGTATGGAGATGGGGAGGAAGGATCTAGAACCGGGTGACAGTCTTCGGCTTAGAGCGTCAGTGTGAAGAATTATATAGATCTCATTTTTCTCAGATCAGTGAGGCAAGGCGGAATAACTATCCAAGAAGTCTGCATTCCGCATCCTACGAAGTGACTGGAAGAGACAGGGCACCATCACTTCAGGAGACTGAGAGAGATAGCGGAAGATAGAGGAAAAATAGAGACAGTAAGTGAACCTGAGTAATTACTAGAGAGATGTGAGGACCAGCGGAGGAAGAGAGACCAAACGAAGAGAAAGACGCAATGAGAACAGTGGGAAACTAATCCAAAGATTCAAAGATTCCCAATGAAACGCCATCATTTTGGTGAAGGCATGCCAGTTAGCAGATAATCAGCAATCAAGGCAGGCATAATTTAATCACCATCTCTTAAAAATGAGTGATTTATAAAAGCCAGTAATGTAAATTAGATTGGCTCCTCAACTGATATCTCCTCATGGCTCCAGAAGTACTGCACTTTAACTGGGTTCTTTGAAGAGGGTTATTGAAGAGCGTAACATCACGGTAATTCAGACGCTGATTGCAGCCACTCTTTCTGTTCATTCATGTTTCTCATGCAAATATCTCAAATGCACCGAGACACACACCTGACCTTGTACATGACTAAAAACATTCGTCCACAGTCAACAACAAAGTTCATCGCTCAGGGAAACTGATCGAACCAGAAGGAACCCAGTAAGATACTGCAGGATTTGTCATGTATGAGTTACTTACATGAGTCACCGAATCAAAACTGCGGATTTACAAAATCCACTGCCATTTTATTCCTTTACAAAAAAAGTATTAGGTAGTGCTAGCGAAATTAATCAAGGTACTGAATGACTACAATATGCATGTACAATCATATAACACAACTAGGTCTCGTTAGTTAATAAACAATGAATAATAATACATTTATTACAGTATGTATCAATCTGTGTTAAGGTTAGTTAATAAAAATGCAACTGTTCATTGATACTTCATATTAGCTCAGGTTCATTAAAAAGGCTAACAATATCAATATATACAACTTTTGGTGTAAATAATGTCTCTGTAAACGTTGAAAGTAACATTGGTATTAATTACGCCAAAGGCTTCCATTCAGAAAGGTCAAGTGAGGCATGTACTGTCTGTAGGATAGGGTGTACGCACCCTGTGCTTTAACGCGAAAGTAAGCCTATGGGTCCCAGATAGCACACGTACGTCTGCAAGATGTCTGTTAAAGATCGCTTGATCTGGAAAGCATCTGCTGTGTACAAACATCTGACAGATGTCTGTAAGATGTCAGTTTTACATACATTCTAAATCGCAAACATCTTAAAGACATCTAATAGACGTCTATTTGACATCTGATTGGAAACGTCCAACGTCAAATGTCCAAATACTGTAAAAAATACATCAAATAGACGTCTCCCATATGTGTGTGTGCTATCAGGGGTGAGACTTCTGGTTAGCCACTATAGGAAAATAAGGAGAAGAATAACAACGTGCAGTAAACGGTAAAACTGTTTACACTGGAAACCAGTGTGGTCAAAATTAAGATCATACATTCAAATAATATGGTAAGACACAACAATTTGCAATATTATGGATGAGACCAGAACCCAGAACCATAAAATTTACAAATGGCCATGCCCACTCTTATGAGAAGAAAATGGCGTATATTTGCAGCACATGTGTCCATACACACTTAATTTGTCAAGTCTGAATACATATTTTTACAAAAAAATATGTCTGAAATCAAATTATGTCAAAGCTATCCGTTTAAATTTGAGTAACGGGTACTGAAGCAATACCCAACCAATAGTAACCAACATCCGAATGTTATTTCACGTGTGTTACTATCCTTTGTTATTTTTTATATATTGTAAGTCATTCAAATACTATAATTTGTCATAAGGTAAGAGTTCCTGACCTCATAAAACCTTGCATCATATCTGACTCTGAACCCCTCTAGATAACAGTTTTTGCGCAGGTGAGAACGCAAAAAGTCCTTTCCATTCACAAAGCTGAATATAATATGAATAATAATCAACAATTTATGTAATGAAATTTTAAATTTTAGCAGCTGTGCCCGTTTTTGCCACAGATTACTTTTTTAGTATTAAAATAAAATAAAATAAGAAGACAACGTCCCACAAACTATGTAATTTGCCCTGGTTGTGTTTTTGGTATCTTACTGTTTTTCAAACGTAATACACTATAAACAAAACGCCCCAGTTTTTGTTACCGTAGTATAATTTAATAGCCTATATGCTTGAATGTATAAAAACACATATACTTTTTTGGTTTGGTTTGGTTTGGTTTGGTTTAGTTTGGAGAAGGTTTTAACCCGCTGTACTGTGATGTTACCAAACTGCAACAAAAATACAACGTTGTGGAGACGTTTTAAGCTGGGTCCAGGTAGGCAGTCGCGGTAGTTACTGGAAAGAGATGCAACCTCCCGGGTTAAAACCCGGCACAAGTGCAATTTCCTCCTTACCAGATACCTATAAAGGCTACACTCACATATTCGTGCCAGATACAAACACGTCTCCCCATTCGAAATGTCCCCGTCTCTAGCAGACGAATGTAAAGCAATTTTTGGCACTGAGCCCGTGTGGCGTCTGCGTGCCGCACGCCGAAAAAATGTGTCAGTGTGCACAAAGGAATCTAATGGAAACTTCACAGAATGTGCACTGATGCAACGGCGCATAAGAGATATCAGATGTTGCACGCTACTAAAATGTCATGCTAAAACACGTATTTGCTTCAGAAATAACACTTGGAATTCATATACACGATGCATAGAATCTGTACATTCTAATGTATGTGATCAGCCCGTGCAATGTAACCACTCGCTTGGTGTGATAAATTGTAACATTTTCCAGTTGTGCCAGTTTGCACCTAAATGTTATCCCCTGACAGACAGCAAACCAGTTCGTTTTGTTTGCCATCATATTACACAAAAGCAAAAGCAAAAAGGTTCCCGTGCGATCGTTTATCTTGAGACTCGGCGAGCAGTGAACTCTCCGATTCCAATACCAACAACTGTAAGTTCCTAGTGATCAATACTGACCAGGGACGCCGGGTCAACATTCTCAACATTCCTCCATATCACTGTGCATATGCAGAAATGACACCCGAGACTCTGCACTTTAAAACATGCCATATTTGCCCAGATGACAAAATGTCGTCGCATGCATTAGGATTTATTGCATTTCAACATGCATTCGTAGTTTAAACCTCGCCGGCATTTTATACTTTTAAAGATGTTTGTATATTTGTGAATAAGAACGAACGCTGTTTGTTGCATGACATGTATTACATAAAGCATAAAAACAGAAATATTTTTACTTACGATTTCAGAGGATTTTGGACCACTGTGGCCATTTTGATATAGAATGATACAATGTAAGACTGCAGATCCCCGGTATTGTACATGTAATATAGCAGCAATTTCAATTTCATTCATTCTCTGGGGCTGCGGCTGGATCGGCCAGCCAATAGGAACACGACTGGCTGACGGTCAGTGCGGGGAAATGTAGTTTTTATCCCCTGATGGCTTCAGGAGTCAGTGACGCGTGTACTACAAACAGCACAATGCACTGCGGTTAACTGTATACTAGTCCCGCCTTGATTTTGTATGGGCAAGCCAAAACATCTACTGTAAATTCAAGGTTGGATTGCTGGACTGTCTGTCAGTATTTTTGCTCTCATGTTGATAGCTTCTTTGATTCGTAGAGATTTAGAGAGCGATGGGCAGCTAAGAAGAGCGAGAAGTGTCAATATTTATTTTTTTTAATCTGCATATATTATATTATATTAGAGATAATCCAAGCAAAATTCGGTAGGCACTGATCAATATTATTATTACATAGCTTTATCCTGTTATATATGTGCGATATATGTGTATATATCACTGTTTTTTTTTTGACTTGTGTTGTGTTTAGACTGAACTAATAATATTTTTCATCTAAACCCTAACCCTAAAACAAACTTTTCTGCATTTTCACTAAGACATTATTTTCTATTTCTTATAAAACATTTTTTCAGTAGCCTGGTCTACATGTTAAACATTTGTAATACTAATGGATGATAACAATAAAGTAATTCTGCTGTGTTTTCATTCTGAGAATGAGAAACATGTAGATTGTGAATAATGTTGTCAAATATAAGCCAGACTGACCTCTAATATGACTATAAACGGCTCTTCAGTCCAGTTAACTGCAATGGCGCCACTTTGAAGGCATTCTGTGACATGTGATATTTATAGATCCCTGCTAACAAATATTTAATGAACCTTAGCAAGCTCTATGGAATGACTCTGAACAAAAAATGTCCTGTTGATTCATAAGGGATTCCTGCAGAATATTTTTTAGGGGATTTTATTAGAGTTGAGCTAATCTTCAATTTAAGTATTGCACTACATTAAATTTTAAAACTAAAATTAAACATCAGTTCCATTCTGTTTGCACTTACTTTTACCAATTTTACAAAGCTTTGAATTCCTAATTATGCAATAATGAACTCATGTGAGAGCTTTTTTCATGGAGACTTGTTTTTATTGACCTGGGTACCAAACTTCTGTATTCTACACACAAAGACTGCTATAAGACAGTTAATCAGAATAGCCACTAGAGGGCGTCAAAAATGCTCAATAATGCACAGTGAAGGCGGCTGATAGAGTAGCAACAGCGCCCTCTTGAGTTTGGCTAGAAAACCAAACAGCGCCTTAGCAGGTAGTAGTCCTGGGACAGTTGTAGTCCAACTAGCTTTCCAGAGAGTTGAGATGGTTTTAAATCTTTTACGATGTCTGAAATGCTACTGAAAGATATGGAGGAGATTTCTCTCGGGCCTGTCAAAATGGACGAGCCGAAGGAAAATGGACGGAGTTTTCTCCTGGTGGACGAAAACGAAAGCTTGCAGGTTTGTTTTTGTTAGCTTCTCTGTTAGCCGTCAGGCTATTGGGTAATCAGCACATGTAGTGTCTTAGTTGTTTTATACACTTTGATAGGTGTTTGTCAATTCACTAGCATGCTAATAACTTTATTATAGTATGCGTAATATAAATAATAAACAGATAAGATAATCTGGAACTGTCAATATGATTGCATCAAAAGGAAAGGCTGTGTTTTGACAACATTTAGGGTTTTCACTAACATGTGATCTTGAGGCATTGATCAACATTGATTTAATCAAGGGTTTGTGTAGTTCGGGTCTCTTTTTCTCACGTAACGTTACATTCATGATCTCAGGTGTGTGCGTGCTGCAGGGCCATGTGCTAAAGCAGATGAGACATCTGTCAACACAGTGTATCTTAGTGTGATTTACAAATGTTGAGTGATCTCAGTGCTGTGTAACTACTGCTGTTATGTTATGACTCTAACATGATATTCTGGTGTACTTTGGTAATTGCATGGTATACGAATATAGAAGCTATTCGTTGTTATCTATTAGCTGGGCACCCAACAATGAGTCAACAACAATGACAGTGTGGTTTAGAGAGTTTATAGAATTTCAGGCACTAGCCTGAAAGTGATAATTTGCTTTCACTGTGAGAGATTGTTCCTGTATAGAGAGACCCAAAAATAAAACTTCTTTATATAATTTTGTTGTTTCAAACCCATATGACTTTCTTTCTTCATTGGAAAGCAAAAGGCAGGGTGACTCATCCATCATTAATGATGACATAATTGTCATTTTTGGGTGATCTGTCTCTTTAAGATTCTTACAATGGTGATAGACAGACAGTCAGATAGGTGGGGCAGGCATCCAAGACAAACCATTAACACAAAATTCTGCAAACTCATTGTGAAATTACAGAGGAAAACATCCAATTACGTACATAGGCAGAATTAGAATCAAAATTCTGCATGCATCTGAAATGAATCTCACAGAATCGCTACAAACCAGAGAACTGAACCATTATTATTACATGTGTATGTGTAGGTATGTAGACATGTTAGAGGTCTTCTAACATGTCACACATGTAACACTGTGATCTCCAACTGTTCACAATTTTTTTGAGTTTGTTAGTTTGTTCTAATTAGTTACATTTATTTAAATCAAATAATATTATTTTGTTGTTTGCATATTATTATTGTTCTGTTTGCATATATTTCAAGCTTTGGCAATACGGAATTGAAAATTAGCTTGAACTGAATTGGTAGATAGATAGATAGACAGATAGACAGAAAAAGACAAATAAATGATAGACAGACAGATAGACAAATAGATAGATAGACAAAAGACGGATAGACAGATAGGTAGATAGACAGACAAAAGACAGATAGACAAATAGATAGAGACAAAAGACAGATGGACAGATAGATAGAAAAAAGACAGATAAATGATAGACAGATAGACAGTTGATAGATAGACAAAAGAAAGACAGATAAAGTCAGATAGATACAAAAGACAGACAAATAGATAGAAAGATAGATAGATAGATAGATAGATACAAAAGACAGATAGACAAATAGATAGATAGACAGACAGAAAAAAGGCAGATAAATGATAGACAGATAGACAAAAGACTAGATAGGACAAGATAGACTAGAGAAAAATAGACAGACAGGACAGATAGACAGATAGACAAAAGACTGATAGATAGGTAGATAGATAGATCGATAGATAGATAGATAGATAGACAGACAAAGTACAGACTATGATAGATAGACAAAAGACTGATAGATAGATAGATAGATAGATAGATGGATAGATAGACAGAAAAAAGGCAGATAAATGATAGATAGACAAAAGACTGAGATAGATAGATAGATAGATAGATAGATAGACAAAAGACAGAGAGACAAATAGGCGAAAGACAGATAAGTAGATAGATAGATAGATAGATAGACAAAAGACAGAGAGACAAATAGACAAAGGAAAGATAAGTAGATAGATAGATAGATAGACAAAAGACAGAGAGACAAATAGACAAAAGACAGATAAGTAGATAGACAGACATGCAAAAGACAGAGAGACAAATAGACAAAAGACAGATAGGTAGATAGACAGACAGGCAAAAGACAGACAGATAAATAGTCAGATAGATCAGATTGACAGACGCACAAAAGACAGATAGACAAATAGAGACAAAAGACAGATGGACAAATAGATAGACATAAAAAAAGACAGATAAATGATAGACAGATGGTAGATAGATAGACAAAAGACTGATAGATAGATAGATAGACAGACAGACAGACGAAAAGATAGATAGATGAACAGACATACAGATAATGTGACAGTTGCTGTACTATATCTCTCTAATACTCTTTCTCTCTTCCAGGTGAAGAACGAAGCTCAGTTTTTGCAGAAGTTGGGCTGCAGCGGCGGTCGAGGAGTCAAAGTGCTTTCCATCTTCGGCAACACAGGAGACGGCAAGTCCCACACTCTCAATCACGTGCTTTTCAGTGGCGAGGAGGTCTTCGCCACATCTCCTTCTCCGTCCTCATGCACGGTGGGCGTATGGGCCGCTTACGAGCCGCAACTGAACTTGATCGTGCTGGACACGGAGGGCCTGCTCGGTGCCGCCAGTCAGCAGAACCGCCGGATGCGTCTACTGCTGAAGGTTCTGGCTTTATCAGATGTGGCCATCTACCGCACACGGGCCGAGAGGCTGCACAACGACATGTTCCAGTTCCTCGGCAGCGCGTCGGCCGCTTACCTGAAGCACTTCACGCCTGAGCTCCGTGCTCTGTCTAGCCGCTGCGGGCTGGACGTGCCTCTCTCCAGCCTGGGACCTGCCGTTATAGTTTTCCAGGAGACTATTCGCACTCAGCTGCTAGGCCAGGGTAAGTCAGAGCAAGCAGACTTTCACTGTTACAAGGCCTGCAGTGTTTATCAATATGAATACAGCAATTTTCTGATACATGTTGTTGCCAAAGGCTGTTGTACGACTAGCCTGGGGCAAAGGGATTGCTGTTTAAACTTGGGTCTGCACACCCTCATGGGGCCTAAACACATAGCCAGGGGGGTCTTTGAAAAAGTCCTGAATTTCAGACTAGCTGAGAATCCCACAGGAAAAATGCAAGTTGTCAGTCAAACCAAAGGCTTTATTTCAAGCTTGATTGTTTCATCGTTCCTGCTTTTATTTCTGTCTGCTTAGTGATGAGAATTTCAATTTGTTTCATTGTCGCTCTGTAGTCAAATGACAAATCTTTAGAGAGATAATAATACATGGGCCACAATGCTCATTTTTGTCTAATATTTTGATTAAAAATACATTAAAAAATGTAATGCATACAAAAAAAAACTCAAATGCATGATGCGCATGTTTTTTCATTTTTGAATTCAAGTTCATTTTGAACTATCCTGATATCATAATGAAGAAAAATTCCTCATTAAAAGAATGAAATTCTTGAATAGAAAAAACTTTGTTTGACATAATCTTTTATTATTATTTCTTAGAAAAAAATATGGAAGCCCGTTACTGCCACTGAATAAAAAATAATAGAAGGTATTTGCAACCATTTTATCTCCCAATTCTGACAATTCTTACTCGAAATTGCATAATGCAGACTCGCAATTCTGACTTTTTTTCTCTG
This sequence comes from Cirrhinus mrigala, assembly GCA_036247105.1. Lineage (NCBI taxonomy): Eukaryota > Metazoa > Chordata > Actinopteri > Cypriniformes > Cyprinidae > Cirrhinus > Cirrhinus mrigala. The sequence goes on from CM070021.1 coordinate 12,674,507, forward strand.
AATTGTGACATATAAATTTGCATTTGCGAGTTATAAAGTCAAAATTGCAACATATGAACTCACAATTCTTAGAAATAAAGTCAGAATTGCAAGATTAAAACTTTTTTTCAATTGCGTGATATAAACTCACAGTTGAGACAAAAAACACTGTGCTATGCAAATTTATATGTATATATAAATACACAAACATACATGTATATACAGTATTTAAAGGAACACTCCACTTTTTTTTGCTGATAGCTTAGCATAGATCATTGAATCAGATTAGACCGTTAGATCGAGTGAGATGCTAACAGTCTAATCTGATTCAGTGATCTATGCTAAGCTATTAGCAAAAAAAGTGGAGTGTTACTTTAAGAAATAAATGTAATATGTTTTTATATTTATGTATAATATAAATCATATAAATATGAATACATATGTATAAATATTTCTTAAATAGATGCATATAAATATACACAGCAAAGGCCCATATATTATGTAAACACAAACTTTTACTTTGGAATGATTAATTGTTATTAATCGATTTGACCACTAATTGTAAGGTCAGAATTGCGAGATAAAAAATTGCAGTTTTGATGTTTTTCTCAGAATTGCATCATAAACTCGTAATTGCAAGATATAAACACAATTCAGGCTTTTTTTTATCAGAATTACAAGTATATATATCGCAATTTTGACTTTTTTACAGAATTGTGAGTTTTTGATTAATCGTAAGTAGTGCTGCCAGATCAATTAATCGCGATTAATCGCATCCAAAATAAACGTTTGTTTACATCACATATGTGTGTGTGCTATGTAAATTTATATGTATTTATGAGAAATAAATAAATGTAATATTTATATTTAGGTGTAATATGCTGTAAATCGTATTAGAATATGAATACATATCTATGTGTAAGTATTTCTGAAATACATATACTTTTGTGTATTTCTATATACATATAAATATACACACCACACGCACATATGTTTTGTAAACAAACTTTTATTCTGGATGCAATTAATCACGAATAATCAATTCAGTAGCACTAATTGTGAGGTATTAAGTTGGAATTGTGAGATGTTCAGTGGCGGAAACAGGCTTCCATAAAAAAAATAGTTCAGTGCTTTACTGCTTTAATAGGTAATTTGAAAAATCCCCAGAATCAAAGTCATGTGGTGCATTCAACATAACAGAAAAATATATTATCTTAATTATATCATAAAAACCCTGCAGACCTTCATGACTGTGTCAAGGGAAGAAAAAAATACTGAATTGATAATTCATTATATTTTATACAAAAAAATAAAATAATTAAAAAATAGGAAATTGTTTTTACTGTTTACTTACTCGTTAGAAGACGGACATTTTTTTTAAACTTTGAAGTAAAGTTTCATTTTTCTTGAATATGGTGTAAATGTTTTTATAATCTTATGAAACCAAGATGAATGCAAAGACAAAGATATTACATAAGATAAAATATAATATTGCATCTTCAGGTGCATTATTGCTTCTATAAAATATTGCTACACATATTTTAGAGCATGTTTTTAAAGAAATAAAAATCCTTTTTGAAATCATTTGTTCAAAAAGAAATTCAACGCATTGGAGGTAGCTTAGTGGTTAAGCAACTAGTTATCTAACACTGATTGCAGGTAAATCCCAAGGCAGGGTGACTCAGGTGTGGAGTGTAACAAAGATCACAGTTCTGCTGTATGATAATTAAGCCCTTGGGTAAACCCCAGGTTTTCAGCATGCTGTAAACAATGCTACATGAAAACTGTTGTATAGAGCACATAAAGCCTTAAACGCCTGTAAAAATTCTTTCATCTTTTTATTACTTTTTTTAAACGATTGAATTTGATTGAACGATTGAATTGCATTTAAGTGTGTCAGGCTAGAGAAATATGGGTTTGGTTTTCTTTATCCAGATGGCTCTGTCCCGGGGCAAGGAGACACGCTGTTGCAAAAGCGCTTCCATGACTTGGGCCAGAGCACAGACGCCTTCAGCTCCGTTCAGTATGTGGGCACCCAAACCATTACTCCCCCCACAGACTACTCACAGTTACTGCAGATAGTCAATCAGCAGGTGAACAACACATCCCAGCGAGCCCCGCGACAGCCTGCCATTGTGTTCAGTGCATTGCAGGTAACTTCTCAAACATATTGTTGTGTATGTGTGTGTAAAATGACCCCAAAAAGATTTAAGACACTAAAAGCTTTCACATTTGGTTTAATATTGTGTATCTAATGCTGCTACACTAAATTCACTAAATGTATTTAAAGGAATAGTTCAACCAAAAAATTCTTGTGTCATTCCAAACCTGTTTATTTCTTCGGTGGGACACAAAATGAGAAGTTTAGCTGAATGTTCACAATGCTCTTTTCCATACATTGAAAATGAAGGGTAACCAGGGACTGTCAAGTTCCAAAAATGACTAAAAGCATCATAAAAGCGGTTTATTTGACTCTGCCCCTTTAAATATACATCACATAAAACAACCATCCAAAAGTTTGGAGTAAGAATGATTTATTTTTTTACATTTAAATTAGTGCTGTCAAACGATTAATCGCGATTAATCACATCCAAAATAAAAGTTTTTGTTTACGTTTGCATGTAAATATTTTCAAAACATATACTGTATGCGTGTGTATTTGTATACAATAAATATACACAGTACACACATATATTATGTAAACAAATCGCTATTAATCGTTTGACAGCGCTAGTTTAAATTTATAAATCTATTACATACATTTATTCAGCAAGATTGCATTCAATTGATTAACTTTTAAATAATAACAAAATACTGGCTTTTAAGTTGTTACAAAAGATTTCTATTTTAAATAAATGCTATATTACGTTCTGTTAATGAAAAAATGTATTACAGTTTCAACAAAAATATTAAGCAGCATAATTGTTTCCAACATTGATAATAAGAAGAAATGTTTCTTGAGCACCAGGGTTATTATAGTTAATTAAAATTAAAACCATATTTAAAAAAAATATTATTTTATTTCAGTATGTTGGCAAGACAACAATCCTCGTTTTGATTTAGTTTATCTTGATGCACTAAAATAATTTTAAAAAGGTAAAAAGTAAAACTTTATTTCAATTTTAAATATAAAAATAAAAACAAATTCAAAATATTAAAAAAGTATATCTACAATAACCGACTTAAGCACCAAATCAACATATTGGAATGATTTCTGAAGGCTTATGTGACAGTAAAGCCTGGTGTTTTTCCATCAGTTTTTCCATCACAGGAATAATTATATTAAAATATATTAAAACAGCAAACCATTATTTTAAATTGTAATAATATTTCACAATATTATGATTTCTGTCATATTTTAAATCAAATTATTACACAGCTACATGGAATACTCGATTCTGATTGTTCAGTCACCACATCTCAAGGTGTGTTATTCCCCGATTACACCTGGTACAAAACTAATAATGCAGGCTCATCTGGGTAAGAACCACTTGCTAAGAACATTTTTTCTTTGTAGAAGCTTTGCGTTTGGTTGGATAATAAAATATTTAACTCAACTCAATATTCTGTGTACAATTACTTATGTCATTCTAGTATTGTGGACCTGCTTTCTCTTGTTTCATACAAATGCAGTTGCTACCATTTTGCAAAGATTGTAATGGATTGTAAGATAACTAACAAACTCATACAATTTTAAAATAGTTTAATCTTAAATCAATGTCTTTTATCGCCATTATTATTTCTGTGGTTGCCGTTTAGTTCGAACTTGTCATTTACTAGCAACTGCTTTCTTCACAGAAGCTTTGTGTTCTAATATTTCAACTCAAATCAATATTTTGCATCTAATTATTTAGTTTTGTGGCAAGTAGCCATGCAATAAGTGGGATAATGTACATCCAGCCAGTTGTTATCGCAAAATAATTCCCTCCAGTCTTATAAGTTACAGTACAAAACAACTGTTGATAAGTCCGTCTGGCTTTATTCTGTTAACTGTATATTGTCTATTACTAAATGCAGCCTTGGTGAACATAAGTGAGTTCTTTGAAAGACATCTTTCCAATAGGGTTGTGCTGATAGACGTTCAGTGTTGGGCAAGTTACCCTGAAAATGTAATTAAATTACTGATTACTGATTTCCTTCTTTGAAAAGTAATCAAATTACTGTTCTGATTACTTTATTTCAAAAGTAATTAGTTACATTACTCGTTACATTACTTTTTTTCTGTACATCCACGAAATTTACGTGAAATAGTGTGTGTTGCCTAACATCCCAGCATAAACGCTCCGATAAAATATTTGTTATTAAAGCATTAACATTCACAAACCGCGGTTATTTTTACTAAAAGCAATAGGTTGCTGCGTGTGTGGTTGCAGAATGCACGGCATTTCAAGCGGAGAGTGGATTCTCTGATTGTCCATTGCATTTCAGAAATCAACATTGTTGAACATTTAAAACACATGTTATAAATAGAAACTCTGCCTATGCTTACGCCTGTTAATCGTTTTTGTTTTATATCGTTGTTCTTGTTGCTTTTGTGCAATTCATGAATAGCAATTAATTTACAGCTACAGAACGTGTGCTTTCCTCTCTCCATGCTAACTATGTTTTCATTGGTAGTATCCGCCTCACAGGCGCTGCAGTCAAAGTAGTTCTCAGGTAAAGGATGTTGTGTGTGCTAGACAACACCCTTTTTAAAATCTAAATGACAAATCGCATTCTGTCTGCAATTATGTAACGCAGCGGTAACGCATGCTTGTAACTATACTCTAATTACTAATTTGGAAATTATAACGCGTTAAATTACTCCGTTACTAAAAAAAAATAATCAAATTACAGTAACGCGTTACTGCCCAACACTGTAGACAATAGTATCGTGTATCGACGATAGTCAGAGATATCGCCTGTTGCTGATGCCTTTGTCGATAGCAAGACTATTATTTTTATTATCCGTCAAAAATAGACTAGGCGTCTGACTTTAGTGATGCAGTGCAGAGGGCAGCTTCTGGGATGCTTCAGAAACTTGCCGGGAGGTGACTGGTATAAACACAAAGGCACGTTGAGCGGAGCGGGTGTTCCGTTTGGGAAAACATGCAATCTGTTTTTGCGTGCAGTTGCTGATGCTCGCGAAAGCGCGCAATCGCTTTCTAATGCGCACTGTTTTTCCGGTTTTACTTTCACTATTGAAATCGATCCGGTTCAGCAAGGAGGGGAGAGGATGAAAAAGGGGGCCACAGTAACTCGTTTTGGGGGAAGGGAAACGGCCCCCCTTAGCACCGCAGACGTGCGCAGTGTAAATAAGGGGTAAGAAATGTATTCATCATACAGTGATATAACTACTGTATTCAGTTATGGTACTATTAAAGTGCATAAACTCGCGCTAGGCTAGGCTAGTCAGTGATGTTCTTTGATAAAGTAAGTGTTCTTTGCTCGTTTTCTGTTAGCTGCTTTTTGAATAACTAAGGAAATGTAAGCATTAGTAACTTACAATGTTTCTATTCAGTTGTTATCATGTTAAACACAAATTAAGTCATATTGAAAACAAAAAGCTGCTCTTAGCCTTATGCTGGTGTTGGTTTATTTGCCAGCAATGGAACTAAGTAAATAATTAAATAAATCAAAACAATAGTATCGTGTATGGGCGATCTCACAGGCTGACGATAGGAATGGTAGAGAACTTTGTGTGACTGAAGTGTCCTAAACTACTTTTCGGGGTCAGTACATGCATGTGTATGTTCACCTTTGTCCACTGAGCATGAATCTGCACTTCACTGGACTTCACTGCTCTGCTCTCTCTCAGGCATTGAGCGACAGGTTTTGTGGCGAGATCTCAGATGACAAAATCAGCATATGCTCCTTCTTTCCTGATGAATATTTCACTTGCCCATCAGTCTGTCTCAGTTGCAAGTAAGTCAACATAGGCATTATGCTCCAAGCTGTAGATTGAATGGGTGTTTCCTTTTTTTTCTTTTTTTTTTTAAATACAGGCTGTGTTGAATGCACAGATTTATTGTGTTTGATGCATGATAAATCAAGAAAATTGCTGCATTGTCACACATCAGACTTTAATTTCAGCACATCAACGCTTAGCCACTTCATAATTTGACGATTTGCCATTATAAAGATCTAGAATCTGTATTCAGCATGCAAAGCTAATATATGTAAATGAGTTGCACATGAATGTAATTAGATCTTGAGTCGTTTGTTATTGTTTTAGCTTGTGTATGTGTGTGTGTGACTTAAAGGAGAAGTCCACTTCCAGAACAAGAGTTTACAAATAATTTACTCACCCCCTTGTCATCCAAGATGTTCATGTCTTTCTGTCTTCAGTTGTGAAGAAATTATGGTTTTTGAGGAAAGCATTTCAGGATTTTTCTTCATATAATGGACTTCAATTGTGCCCCCGATTTTGAACTTCCAAAATGTAGTTTTAAATGCAGCTTCAAAGGGCTCTAAACGATCCCAGCCGAGGATCTAGCGATCAGACATTTTTTTTGGAAAATAAAAATGTGTATACTTTTTAAGCACAAAAGCTCGTGTAGCACAGGTTCTGTCATGCGCGTTCACGACGCTACGTACTATTGAATCATATCGAAAGGTCACGCCGAAGGTAGGTGGAACCACAGACCCAATGTTTACAAAGCAAACACGCAAAGACTGAGAAAGTACAAGTAAGTCAAACGCTGTTTACAAACAAAAAGGTACAACGTGTCGGACGATTCTGAAGTTGTAGAAAATAAGATGGAGTTTTTCACCGTACTCTACCTTTTTTAGCCGGAGTACACAGACGATGAACTTAGACGTGATTCGTAGTAGTGATGGGAAGTTCGCATCATTTTACCGACTCAAACCTTTGAGTCTTGTTCAGCAAAATGAACAAATCTTTTTTCGAGTAATTTCGTTAATTTTAGCAAAATCAGCATCACGTGACAGCCCCATAGGATGAACGAACAACTCGAAAAACCCGAAGACTCGAAACAGGTGAACTAATTCCAGTACAGAACCTAATAGGATGTTGCGCATGCACGACTGAACGAATCACTCTCCGAGATAACTCGTTCTTCCCGAGTCACATTAAAGATTCGTTCAAAATGAACGAATTGTTCAAGAACGACCCGTGGACACGCATCCGAGAGCCTGTGCTACGCAAGCTTTTGTGCTTAAAAAGTATAAAAAAATTTATTTTTCGAAAAAAGTGACTGATCGTTTCGCTAGATAAGACTTTTCTTCCTTGGCTGGGATTGTTTAGAGCCCTTTGAAGCTGCATTTAAACTACTTTTCTGAAGTTCAAATTCGGGGGCACGATTGAAGTCCATTATATGAAAAAAATCCTGAAATGCTTTCCTCAAAAACCGTAATTTCTTTACGACTGAAGACAGAAAGACATGAACATCTTGGATGACAAGGGGGTGAGTAAATTATTTGTAAATTGTTGTTCTGGAAGTGGACTTCTCCTTTAATAGAGCAGTGCTCTTAAATAGTACTTATGAACTAGCAAATCATAACTAACCTCTCCAAAATTCCATGGCTTTAGTGTTCGGTGTAAGAACGGCATGAACCACCAGAAAGACGGGGTCCCACACATGGCTGATGGATTATGTCAGTATGCCCACCAATACAACAATAAAGTTCTCATTTGTAAGGTAAGAACTCACTGGCATGGTTAGCTGTCAATGTCAAGATTAATGTGTTTTGTTTAGTTTAAATTTTTTTTGTGTGTGTGTGTTTATTTCGTTTTTCATTTTGTTTCATTTTAAATAGATTGTTTTATTTTTTTTTTCATTTATTTATTGTTTTATTTTGTTTGTTTTAAATTTAGTTTTAGTGTTTTTATTTAATTTGCAGTTTTTACTGTTGTTTTGTTTTTCTTTTTTAGGGTTTTCTTGTTTTATTTCAGTTTAAGTGTTTTGTTTTTGTATTTGTTTTATTTTTATTTCATTAAGTTTGTTTTTGTTTATTTTTTGTTTTTAACATCTGGGTTTTTGTTTAGTTTTGTTTTGCATTTTATTTTGTTTAGTTTTTATTTGATTCCATTTATTTATTTGTTTTGTTTCATTTTGTTTCCATTTTAAATAGACTTCGTTTTATTTTTGTTAGTTTTATTTTGTTTTAGTTTTTGAGTTTGTTTTATTTTTAGTGGGTTTTTTTGTTTTATTTTCTGTTTTTACTTTTATTTTGTATTTCTTTTTTATTTTGTGTTTTTAGTTTTACTTATTTTATTTTAGTTTGTTTTTTGTTTAATTTTTGTTTTGTTTTAACATTTAGTTTTTTGTTTTGTTTTGCATTTTATTTCTAGTTTTTTGTTTGATTTCATTTACTCTGTTTGGGTTTTTTTTTCATTTAAAATAGATTGTTTTTATTTTTTAGTTTTATTTTGTTTGTTTTAGTTTTTGATTTAGTTTTATTTTTAGTTTTATTTTCTTTTAAGTTCTTAGTGTATTTTATGTTCTGTTTTTACTTTTATTTTTTATGTTTTTAGTTTTTGTTGTTTTGTTTTTAAGTTTTTTATTTTTATATGTTTTTTTGTATTTTCATTTTTAGTTTGTTTTTTGTTTTATTTTTGTTTTGTGTTTTTAACATTCAGATTTTTAGTTTAGTTCTGTTTTGCATTTTACTTTTAGTTTCTTGTTTGATTTCATTTTGTTTTCATTTATAATTTGTGTCTTTATTTTAGTTTTGTTTTATTTTCTGTTTTTACTTTTATTTTGTATTTCTTTTTTTTTGTTTTATTTTAGTTATTTGTGTATGTTTATTTTGTATTTTCATTTTGTTTACAAAAGTTTTTTGTGTGTTTTTAACATTTAGTTTTTGTTTAGTTCTGTTTTGCATTATTTTTGTTTAGTTTTTGTTTGATTTCATTTATTTTTGTTCTGTTTCATTCTTATTTTTTGTTTAGATGTTTTATTTTGTATTTGTTTTTTTTATTATTATTATTATTTTTTTTTTTTTTTTTTTTTTTTTTTTTTTTTTTTTTTTCATTTCTTAGTTTGTTTTCTTCAATTTACCTTTTGTTGAAATATTGATATTCACTTCAGTGGTGCCAACATGCAATTTTATTTTTTTGTTTTTTCATGTAAAAAAATAAATAAATAAATAATCACACTAAATTCAATTAAAACTAAAATTGATTAAGACTTTGCCTTTGGATTTAATAGGATTCACCACTTATTATCTGCTTTAATTAAGGTTTAGATTAATCAGTTTGCAGAAACTGTCCTATATAGATTAGATTTCTTAATTTGAAACAAAGTTATAGTGGATGGGTAGAAAGGATGATAAACCATTTCTGTTACCCACGCAGAGGTGCTATGAGAGCGGAAGAGAAGTGATCGTCATACCCAAAACATCTGCCTCCTCAGATAACCCATGGTTTGGTCTGGCCAAGTATGCGTGGTCAGGGTGAGTAAGATTCATACTAAAATTAGCCTCTCAAGCTGGTCCTCGTCCATGCTCTGAACCCTGTCTTGTTCTACAGCTATGTTTTAGAGTGTGCCAGCTGTGGCATCATCTACCGGAGTCGACAGTTTTGGATGGGCAACCAGGATCCAGAGAGCAGTGTGGTGCGGCCAGAGGTCAAGCATGTCTGGCAGGGGGTGAGTTGTTTTTCTGCGTTCCCATCCATGTGCTGACTCCATTGATGTTCACAGCGGTTAATGTTGTTTTTATGCTTGTAGACCGATGCCTTCCAGACAGACCATCAGAATGCAGCTCAGCGGGTTTTGGATGGAATGAATTATATAATCCAGTCAGTGACAGAATACAGCTCAGGCCCAACTAAAGCCGTCGCTGCCTGGCTCACAGACCAGGTGGCTCCACCCTACTGGAAGCCCAACTCTGAAATCATTGTGAGTTGATGTGCCCCGTAGAAATTTGTGAAAGATGTAAAAATGTATGAATTTTATAGCATGATTGTTTTATGTAAAAACATCATGTTTGCCTTCTCAGGAATGTCATGGTTGTGAGAGAGCGTTTGAGGAGGCGGAAAGGAAACACCACTGTCGGGCATGTGGGGAGGGTTTCTGTCAGGCCTGCTCCACTCACAGCATGCCAGTGCCCGAGAGAGGATGGGGTTGCACCCCTGTACGAGTGTGTGATGCCTGTTACCGGCAGGGAGGACCCCAGCAAACTGGACAGGGTGAGAACATTGTTCTCTTTTGAAAATCCATGAAAGTGCTACGAATCGCCCTGTGTTGACATAATATCAACTGAAACAGAAAAACAGGGTGGGCCATATCGTGCAGACCCACCCCCTTTTTTAAATATCCAATAGCATTATTTTCATATAATAGCTTGGGCCAGCTTGGGTACATTTTATTATGGCCACAGTCTAATAAATTACCCCTTTAGATTCAATATGAAACTTTTACTAACCAGTGTTATTGCTTCTACTCATTAGTGTTGTTTGTCTAACCGATTCTCCTCCTAATCTCAAATATATTGCTATAAAATATAGCATTTTGTGTAGAATTCAAATGGGTCTGATTCGTTTTGTGGTCTGTGCCGACTCGCACATGATCTGATCTATGGACCGGAGCAGACTGTGTGGCACAACGCGAAATCAGACTTGTTTTGTCCCAATGGAAAGCATATTTAGACTGTCTGAATCATTCCCTGTCCCCTATTTAGTGCACTACGTGCCATTCACCATACAGAAAATACTAACTCTGTAAACAAGTGACCGATTTCAGTCGCAGCTTCAGCGTCTATTTATAATGTAGGGCAGTGGTTCTCAATCAGTTAACCTGGGTTCCCACGGGTCCTTGAAATCTTTGAAAGTTTGTGAATCGGAAAAAAAAAATGTCAAGGCCCTTGAAAGTTTTTGAAAAAAAGCATACATAGATACAGGTCTTTGAAAGTGCTTGAATTTATTTTGTGCAAGAAGTTTTCTGGAAAAAATTCCCTATTATTTCCTTTGGTCCGCTAATGTGTTATTTCGCTATTTCGTGCCTTATGCAGCTTGCTTTATTGATGTTAGTTAGGGTGGCCATACGTCCTCTTGTCCCCGGACATGTCCTCTTTTTAGACCTAAAAAAATGCGTCCGGCCGGGATTTCTAAATCACCCAAAATGTCCGGGATTCGGCTTTTGCTTTCTAGAGTCACCATTCATTGTGTGCGTTTTTGTATTAAACAGCCTATTATTTTGAACTCTCCTTACTCTTCTCTTTACCCATGATCAGTTAAATCTGATTCCTGCAGCTTGTGTTGGATGCAGGGTTGCCAAATCCGCATTTTTTGCACGGAATTTGGCTTATTTTAAACTCTTGCGAAGGGCTGATTTTCTCCCGTGGGTTAAATGTTTGAAATATTGCATAAATTACATTTGACTGAAATGCTTGTATTGAAACATTCTACCTGTGATAAAACTGTGCAAGATGTTACGTTTTTTGATGGCCACTTTTTGGAAGCCTTTTAACTGTGTTTATGATCAATCTTCACAAGTGTTGTACACTGCCACGGCGTTCATGCGCACACGAAACAACTTCAGTGGTACTTCAACGTTTCACAGGCACATTTTGCACAGTTGTGTTTGACACACGAAAACTGTAACAATGTATCTTACAAGGTAACACAATGTAACCTTGCTCTCACTTGATCATCAGCTCATTAGGAGAGAGATCCATGAACTGAACTAACGACCTGATGATCTGAATCAGGTGTGTTAAATGAGGGAGACATGCAAAATGTGCAGAGTAAGCAGCCCCCAGGACTGGAATTAAAAACCACTGATGTAGGTGATGGGACGTTTTGGGTTCTAGAGAGCATTTGATTGGACAGAAAGTTTGATGAGAAGCTGAAGCGCAGGGTGGTGTCATCAAAGTCGTCGATTCATATCGGCGTAAATTAGACAATGTATGTTTTAAATGATTATGTCTTCTAAATGCAAGTTTTGTCATTGTTTTGGAGCACACTTGCTTATAGATAACCTTAAGATTACGATATTTATACTTCAAAGTTCTTTTTTTTGTTCTTTTTATTTTTTTTTAGTTTTGATTTCATGGGGACTTTAAAAACACTGTAATGGTGCACCATGTAATTCTTAACTGTTCAAGTGTTACATTACCATTCAAATGTCCCTTTTTTCAGGGCTGTACTTATTTGATTAAAATATAGTAATATTGTGAAATATTACAATTTTAAAGGTTTTTTATTTTATTATTATTTTTTTTACATTTAAATTATTTTTTGAAATGTAATTTATAAAGCTGAATTGTCACCATCTTTACTCCAGTCTTCATTAGTGGTGGGACAAAATATTGATATGGTTATATATATTGTCGTCCTTCTCCATGTGATATGAGAATCGATATCTAGCCAAATATCGATATTTTTATTAATACAATAAGCAAATATTGATATTTTAATTAAGACAATAAGGCGCTCTAAATAGATTTCCCTGCTTCCAGTGTCTAAAAATTCATGGAAATCACAGCCTTGCCATTTTGACCTTCTTTCCAAAGCACTCTGAGCAATGAGGAATCAAAGGATAAAGTGTAAACAGATTTCCAAAAAACTGTCCCAGAACAGTTATGAGCACGGACCACACTGATGACGTTATTATATATATTCTCAGCTCAGATCGCAGGTGGATTTCCCACCTGTGTGAGAGAGCAGCGCAGGCGCATCCAGTTTTATGTGAACATGCTCTCCCTCTCTCTCCCTTCTCTCTCGTCTATTAGAAGTGTGTGTTATACAGTGTGTGAGCAGTGGGCACCAGCTGGCAGAAACATAAATCTGTACCTATGGCTTGGATGACGAAACAAAACTTTGTCAGAGCCGTAAATGTGGCAAAGAAGTGTGCAGTGTGTGTATATATTTATTGATAAGCAGTTAAATGTTTTGTTTTACACATCCAAGTCCAAGAATAAAATGCTGTTTATGTTAAATTTGATTTACAGAACTTTTGTTCTGTTTTCTAACAGCTTGGACTTAAAGAGAGAAAACTTGCACTTAACCATTTCACAGGCATTTTAGAATAGCATTATAGACTTGTCTAGCAAAATTTGTATTGTGATATTATCGTATCGTGAGGCACCCTGCGAATCCCACCCCTAGTCTTCACTGTCACATAATCCATCAGAAATCATTTGTATAAGTGCTGATTAGGTGCATTGATTATTATCAGTGTTGAAAACAGTTGTGCTTTGTAAAGGAGAAGTCCACTTCCAAAACAAAGATTCACATATAGTGTACTCACCCCCTTGTCATCCAAGATGTTCATGTCTTTCTTTCTTTAGTCATAAAGAAATTATGTTTTTTAGGAAAACATTTCTACATTTTTCTCCATATAATGGACTGATATGGTGCCCCGATTTTGAACTTCCAAAATGCAGTTTAAATGCGGCTTCAAACGATCGCAAATGCGGTTGTAAACGATCCACTTTTTAATGCCAAACGCTCATTTTGTCTTACTCTGCCTGGACTGTTTTTGTTTTGGTTCATAACAGTTAGGGTATGTCGAAAAACTCCCATCTCATGTTCTCCCTCAACTTCAAAATTTTCTATATCGCTGTTTTACCTTTTTTAAGTGTGTTCGATCTTCTTTGCATGTTCACTTTGCAAAGACTGTCAGAACTTCTGCAGTGATGTAGGATGATTTTGAAATGATTTTTAAAGTTGAGGGAGAAAATACGTTTACGAGTTTTTCGACATACCCTAACTGTCTTGAGCCAGAATACATAGAGTTCAGGGAGAGAAAGGCAAAACGAGCGTTTGAGATTAAAAAGTATTTAAATTGTGTTTTTTTAATGAAAATAACCGATCGTTTCACTAGATAAGACCCTTCTTCCTTGGCTGGGATCATTTACAACCACATTTGGGATCGTTGGAAGCTGCATTTAAACTGCATTTTGGAAGTTCAAAATCGGGGCACCATAGCAGTCCGTTATATGGAGAAAAATGCAGAAAAGTTTTCCTCAAAAAATATAAATTCTTCACGACTGAAGAAAGAACATCTTCAATGACAAGGGGGTGAGTACATTATATGTGAATCTTTGTTTTGGAAGTGGACTTGTCCTTTAACCATCCTGTTGTGTTCAGAAACTGGGTGCTTCTGTCCAACATTGGTTTCCGTGCAATTTGCCAAAAATCTGCACACTGAAAAAATACTCTTTGAAAAACAGAAAACTTTTATTGTAGCTTGTCAGAGACTAAAAATGTAACATATGTAAGACATTTTAATCCCTTTCTTTATTATTGTGTTATTTGTACTGTGTTCAAAATGGTAAATTTGACCCAGATATTATGTTTGAAATTAGCTGCACAAACACAAAATATATATAGCTTTTTTGTCATGACTGCTAGTTGTAACTGTTTACACACTGAGGTGCAAATAACTACGAGTATAAATAGTATCTTGCATTATTTATGCTTACGCAATGTAGTATTTATAGCTATTTTTACTTCCTTTGCCTTTTTGTTATGTGTGGTTCTCAAACCCTTGCAAGGGTAAAATGGGTTTCTCACACTTTTTTTTCAGTTCTGCAGCAGTCTAGTAATTGAGGTCCAAATTACTAACAAACTAAATTACCTTTGACAGATTTTTTTTGCCTCTGAAACTCGACTAGTTAAAGAAACAGTGAATTTTCCTTGAATTATTCAGAAGACAAATCCTAAAATATTCATTTCTATGTGATTTGATACTCTTATGGTCAAAGTGTGCTATTGTCCAAGTTTTTCTTTATATGTCTCACATATTTTCACTTAATTCTGCTTTTGCTTACTTGTCTGTGTAATGCATTAAGCAGAATATTTGGCCTTATTCTCCAGAGTTATTGAGTTCAGTTGTGTTTTCCAACACAGTTTTAATGGTCGCTCTGTGTTATGTTGACTGGTTTACTGAGCTGAAATAATATATTTTCTCCCCTGCAGTGGCCATTACAGAACCCCGGACACTAGTCGCCCGCAGAGTGACGGAAGTAGCTCAATCCACTCTGGATATGGTCTCCAACGCAGTGGACTACCCCCTCTGTGAGTGTTACTAATACAGTGTCTGAATTTACACAAGAGAATTCTATCAGTTATGCAGAGCACATGAGTTTTGTTTTGTTTTTTTGTTTTTTTAAACATCTCCTCAGGTTTCGTAAAGGGAGTTGCGAGACCAGACTATTGGATCCCAGACCACGAGATCACCCAGTGCCACAGCTGTTCTAAATCCTTCACCCCCAGCATGTCCAAGCACCACTGCCGGGCATGCGGTCAGGGAGTGTGTGGGAACTGCTCGATGAAGACCAGGCCAGTGCCCTCTCGTGGCTGGGACCACCCTGTGCGAGTGTGTGACGCCTGCGCTGACCGCAGGGATTCCCTGTAAACTGCTGTGCCTCTGTAGTTCCGATCTAATACAGCTTGGTGCTCAGATACAGGCTGTAGGCAGTTTTTAAGCCTCAGACAGTGTAATTGAGGCTCGGGTGAATAGAAAAACCACTGCAGATGCATAGACAAACACTCAGACTCTTCAAAGCGTTAGCTGCAAAATTAGAGAGTGATGGTATCTGGGTTATATTTCATCTCAAAATCAAAAGAGAAAAAAACTAACTGATATGTTGCAAAATGAAACTTAATTTGTAGAACTTCTAAGATTCATTATGTAATAATGACACATGCAATAGACACATTTTATTTACAAAGTCTAATAAAAAAAATCCAGTTTTGTTTATTGTGTGTATATATATATATATATATATATATACACACACTACCAGTCAAAAGTTTTTGAACAGTAAGATTTTTTTTTTTTTTTTTTTTTTTTTGCAAGGCTGCATTTATTTGATCCAAAGTACAGCAAAATGTAGAAATATTTTTACTATTCAAAATAACTGTTTTCTACTTAAATATATTTTAAAATGTAATTTATTCCTGTGATTCTTTTTTTAGCATCATTACTCCAGTCACATGATCTTTCAGAAATCATTCTAATATTCTAATTTGCTGCCCAAAAAACATTTATTATTATTACTGTGTTGAAAACAGCTGAGTAAAATTTTTACAGGTTTCTTTGATGGATAGAAAGTTCAGAAAAACGGCATTTATCTGAAATAGCAATCTTTTGTAACACTGTAAATGTTATCATCACTTTTGATCAATTTAAGGCATCTTTGCTAAATAAAAGTATTAATTTCTATAAATTAAAAAAAAAAAAAAAGAAGAGTAAAAAAAATATACTGAATTATACTGAAAATTATACTGAAGCTTTTGAATGAGTGTATAATGTTACAAAAGCTTTCTTTTTACTTAAGATAAATGCTGATCTTTGGCTCTTTCTATTCATCAAAGAATCCTGAAAAAATGTACCCAATCATTTTAAATATTGATGATAATAATAATAATATTAAATGTTTATTGAACAAATCAGCATATTAGAATGATTTCTGAAGGATCATGTGACTGGAGTAATGATGCTGAATATTTAGCTTTGTTCACAGCAATAAATTACATTTTAAAATGTTAAAATGTATTCAAATAGAAAATTTAAATAAATGCAGGCTTGGTGGGCAGAAGAGAATTTATATATATATATATATATATATCTGTTCAAAAACTTTTGACTGGTAGTGTGTGTATATGTGTGTGTGTGTGTGTGTGTGTGTGTGTGTGTGTGTGTGTGTGTGTGTATATATATATATATATATACTTGATTGATTGAAAATGTGCTTGATTAAAAATACATTTCCAATATATATTACATATTTTACTATAATATTTTATATATTATATATTATATATATTATTATATATATATAAAACAATGGTCTTAAAATAGGTTTATTGTCTTTTTTTTTTTTTTTCCTTTTGACTTTGGGATGAGTAAACAACCCAGAATGTTTCCATTTTTTGTGAGATTTGCTGCAGAAATTAAAAAAGAGGAAAATAGAAAATACTTATTTTAATAGATTTCTGTAGATTCTAGCTCTTGACTATAGTGCTGGCACTGAAAATGAATTGCCTTCTAAAAGTGCATTTCTGTAAATATTTTGTTGATTAAACATCTTAATATTTCTATCCCAAAGATAAGATATAACCTCCATAACAGACTAAAAGTCAGAGAGCAAGAGCGGTAAATATTAACATATCTAATACACTGTAAATGATCTTTTGAGATAAATAGGAGATGTGATGGGAGATAAAAAAAGAACACATTTGAATATTAGATAGCAGCATTACTTTTTATTGGTACAGTTTTATATTTTATTCCAGGAACAGAGCAACAGATGTAGACAAGTTAAGCCTAGAATTCACATTCCAGTTCAAGCATATCTCATATCTCATTGTATTTTTTATCAATATTCTTTACCACACTCTTTTTTTTTTTTGTTGTTGTTTTCTGAAATAACATTTGCACTTTATCTGATATTTACTATTGTGGTCAACTTTCTTTAGTTGAGAGCCATATAATCTATTACTTAAGATGAAAACTGTACATATATAATGAAAATAGAATTATTCTACAGCATTTGCAGTGCCTAATGCATCTCAACCACTATCTAGCATATAAAAGGATGATTTCACAGTGTGGGAGTTTGAGATTTAATACTCAACGCAGATGACTGAATGTTGAGCCGTCACAGCAGGATCACTCCCAACATGTGTACAGCTCATAAAATGGCTTATATAAGGCACTTTATTCATATTTGATTGGAGAGAATCCATGTGGAATTTCTTAAAAGGATAATTTATCAAAAAGAATGAAAAATCTGTCATCATTTACTCACCCTCATACCCATAGTACACTTCCATAGCTACTGTCAACTGTTTGGTTACCAACATTCAGCATGAGGGTGAGTAAATGATAACAGAGTTTTCATTTTTAAGTGAACTGTCCCTTTTTTTTTACAATTCTGCTTTTACTCTTTATATTTTTTATCTGGAATAGAACATTGTAGTCTTCTATGAAGGGATTTAACCAAAGCAATGGTTTTAATTGCATATAACCGAACTTGCATTTGACAATCCTGCGATCTTTGTTTTGATTGGCCGGTACTGTTTTTCAGGCTTCTAATCAGAACATTAAAGTTATTTCAAAGCAACCTGCCTTCTTGATTCACAAGATAAGACATCTATGGAAACTAATGGCTTCTAGCTTTGTAAGCGAGCAAACGCGAGGTCATTTAGAGGTAAAGGTCTAGATTTCCTGCTCAGGGGCCTTAAATAGATGAAACTGACTCAAAATCTGATTTAAATCATGGAGGTTGTACTCACATTTCCTCCATTTATAACATTACTGTCTGGCAAAACAGCCTGCTGCATCACATCTACAGGAAACTGTCTAGAGGGGTTTACTGATTGTAATGTCAGCACTCGTGTGAGTGTCATTAAGAACATCACACACACTGTAAAACAGGGCTGCTAATGGGGTCAGGTAACTGTTGGGACCGTGGTATTACCCTATAACTGGCATGGTTCTCTTATGTCAGTCCTTTTAGTGATCAACAACATACTGGTATCTAGAGAGTATAGCTGCTAAAAAGGCAGTATACTGTATACTGCTGGTCATATGATTGGAATCATTAAGATTTCTTTGTTTTTGAGTTACTTATGTTCACCAAAGGAAATATTTGAATGAAATATTTGGATTTATTTATTTTGTGATGCAAAGCTGAATTTTCAGCATCATTACTCCAGTCTTTAGTGTCACATGATCCTTCAGAATCATTCTAATAGCTGATTTGCTGTTCAAGAAACATTTCGATATTAATACATTTTAAGAACAGTTGTGCTGCTTACTTTTTGTGGATTTTGTTTTTTTTTTAGGATTCTTTGAGTAATATAAAGTTAAAAATAGAATCAATACATCTTGTTACTATATACATGTAATGTCAAACATATAAATGAATGTCAATCTCCTTATTTATTTATTTTTATTTATTTATTATCAATAAGCAGCAAAAACTGTTTCCATCATTGATAATAATAGGATATATATCCTATTTTATATATAGATAGATAGATAGATAGATATAGATAGAGGTTTGTGTATATATATATATATATATATATATTGCATTGCCATATATATGCAAGGTAATTAATAATTAATGTCAATCTCCTTATTTATTATCAATAAGCAGCAAAAACTTTTTCCAACATTGATGATAATACTATATATATATATATATATATATATATATATATATATATATATATAAAAATTCTTTAAAGCTAAACAGAATAATAATAATAATAATAATAGTAATAGTAATAATAATAGTAATTAATAACCACAACGAAGCAGATAACGAAATTATCAAAACTCAAACTAAAAACAAAAAAAAAGGGGAAAAATGAAAAATATTATTTAAAAGCTAATAAACATATGAATGGATATTATAGTAGTATATAAATAATACTAAAATAACATCTTGGTCCTGATAAATAAATAAATACATACATACATACACACATAATTTTAAAACTTAAAACACACTGTTAAAAATGTTAGAAATGTTGCCTTTGCAAATAAATTAAATACTTTTAAGTACTAAAATTACAAAACCATAGTGGAAATAAAAATAAATTAAAGTTAAACAGAAAAAAATAATAATGTAACAACAACAAAGCGGATAACAAAATGATCAAAACTCAAACTACAATGAAGATTTAAAATGAAAACTGTAAATCAAAAGCAAATTTAACATTTTAATAAATTCTGCAGTAGTATATAAATAATATTAAAATAACGCCATGGTACTGATTACAAAAAAAAAAAAAAGTAATGTAAATAAAATGTAAATATTAGATTAAATAAAAATGAAATTAACTAAAAGTGAAATGTTTAGGTACTAAAATTACTAAAACAAAATGGAAATAAAAATAAATGAACAGAAATAATAATAATAAGAACAGAGATGATAACAAAATTATCAAAACTCTAACTAAAATAAAAATGAAAAATGTAAAAATAGTGAATTTGACACATTAATATGTTTTATAATACTATATAAATTGTACTACAATAACATCGTGGTCATGATAAAATTAAATTAGTTGCACTACCACACAGTAACCAGCAGGTGGAGGCAACATCACTCTCAGCAAGAGACTCATTGAGTCACCTATTTATTTAGGATATCACTCATCGTAGGATCTTACATAGTGGACTTTTTTTGTATTATTGATCTATAGTTTATATATAAAACAAACAGAAAAGTCTGCCAGATTAACAAAAACTGAACATGGCAGACTTCAATCATTTAGCACACTGCCAAAAAAACTGCAGTCTACAGCTTTGGTTCGTTTAAGGATAAAAGGATGAAAATACCCCTATGTTACCTGACTCCAGTTTAATCCAAGACTCTTTTATAATTGATATTGTTCTTGTACTGAAAGAGAAAGATTAGTGCGCCAGACAAAGATCTGACATAAATACTTCAGCATTTACTCATGTCATGAAAGAATTTAATCTTAAGCTTCATATTGTTGCACAAGAAATGATGTAATTCACTGCTAACACATTTCTCAACTCACATCTTCACCATGACAGAAAATGCTTCAATTTTAGTAAAATTCAACTATTGGTAGCATAGATTTAGTCTTTAATGGTTTCACAAAAGCCCCCAAATCTGACACAGTACTATTCATACACTACTTTTCAAAAGTTTTGTTTTTAAAGCTGCAGCCCATAACTTTTTTTGGTTAAAAATGATCTGAAATCAGTTTTTAGCAAGTACATAAATAGCCAGTGTTCTATCTACTTATCTGTTATATTCCAGTTTTAAATGTGCATACGTGAGATTACACAAGACTTGTATTTCAAAGAGACCCAGTTCTAAGGAACATTAATTTGCTTTTTGGTTTAAAAGAACAGTTTCTTTACATGAAATTCAAGTGTTATGGCAATTAGAGATTAGACTGTACAGAAACTAAAATTGACAGGTAACGCTAATACATACTATAGAGTGTTTTCATGACATGTCATCAGTCAGCCATATTGGCGGCACTGAGCACAAACAATGCCACTGAACCGAACGAAACTCGCATATTTTTCTGATTATTGCTGCTGCAAATGGTTAATTATTGTTTTGGGCTGTACTAATTGCTCAGACCGGGAAAAACATTTGGAGTACTGTAGACTGCCAAAAGATATAACAAATCAAGGAGAAGAGTGCAAAAAAACTGTCTGAGGAACAAAAGGCGTTAGCCAAACTGAAAAAGAATTTCCAGGGCAAGAATCTTGACAACACATTTGTGTTTGTTCTTATCATTTCCGGTCAGGTTGGAAAAATATTAGCCTAATATCTTAATTAATGCTGCTCGTACATATCTTTACCACCTATTAACTTAATAAAAATATCGCGCCCTTTCCTGCTTACTAAGTCCTTCTCTATATGATTTAGCAGCTTCCACACATTTGTTTTTCCATGGTTTAGACAGCAAAATCAGCAGAACAACGTATTCAGTAGCACATTAACTGTGCAATCCATGCTGTTGTTTACATCTGGGCATCACCAATATGGCCGTGCATCCGGGCAACTGACTAAATCGTGACATAAGTTCAAAAACATAGTCAGGTAATGCTGGTGTTTGTAACATTAACAATTTGAGAACAAAGTATAACAATAATAATTTACACGGTTTGATGTGATATGAGCTGCACGATCGTTTGATTTCATCACCATTGGTAGCCTGATTTATTGTAATGTTTTTTTTTTTCGTCAGCTGGTCTGAACAAAAGCGTCAGACATGTTACTTACTTGTTCAGATGACAATATCCGGTAAAAATTCTTATTTAGGTCATACTTCCAAGACGTAGACGTAGTACAGTATCCTTACCGGTGCGGTGACTGACAGCCACACATAAACTCAAAACGTCTCCGGTTACTGTTGTAACCTCTGTTCCCCGAGAGCAGGAACGAGACATTGCAGGGCTCTGCATTTGGGAATTCCTAACCTTCCTTAAGTCTTATTGGCTCCTGCCAGTCCAAGCACTCACTGGCAGCACTTGGGATGCAAAGGATGGGATGTCCAACTTATAGAACCTGGCAAAGGTGTTCTAAAAAGACCAGCCAGCTGCGAAGATGTATCCTCAATAGACATACTTCTTGATCATGCCCAGGACAAGGCGATAGATCTTGTTGAGTGTGCCCTAATGTGAAAGGGGCATTCCAAACCTTGGCTCATAAGCAGTCGTGATAACATCCACAATCTAGTGGGAAAGTCTCTGTTTTGACACAGCCCGATCTTTCATACGACCACAGTAGCGCACAATAAGTTTGTCCGACGGCAGAAAGCTGGCCGAACGGCCAGTGTAAATCCTCAAAGCCCTCACATGGCACACCGAAATCTGAGCATCCACATCACGTGAGGCCAGTCTCTAAGAACACAGGGCCGGCCTGTGTCTCCGAAATCATGTCAAGCACACGAGAATGCAAGGCGCCCAGCTCCTTTGACATTCCTGAAGCAGCCACATATGAAGGCTCCATAACTCCAGGTTCGGGTGCCAAATCGTGCCACTCACCTGAGATAGCAGGTCCTTCCTGATGGGGATTGGCCAAGGTGGAGCCACCAGCAACTCTTTCAGCAGCTCTTTTAACCTCTGAAATCTGCTCAAAGATTGGCTACACGGCATCGCCAAAGAGGCCGCAGGGAGTGATCGGTGTGTACAAGAGCACCTTGCGGTACTGCGTCCCTGAGTTCAGCTAAGTTTAACCATAGGTTCTTCTGCTAGACTACCATGAATCCCGTGGCTCGGCCAATCGCCTGGGCAGCAGATCATTCACTGTGTCTGGCATGACGGCCCTGCCCTCCACGGACTGCAGAAGCTTGGCCTGGAAGACTTGAAGCACCACCATGGCATGCAGGGTGGACACTCCCTCCCCAGCCGGGGAGTTTATCCGAGCACAGGGTTTTAGCCAAAGCAGGCCACAGGTGCGCGGCGTCAGTCTCCTTGATAGGAAGGATGTGCACATACTCGTAGGCTTCCGCCCCATCCATGTGAGAAAACATATCCTGCATAGCTGAGTGGACATGCGCCGATTGGGGTGCAGACCACATCTTGACGTGGTGATCGTGGACATTGGGAAAGAACGGCACTGATGTTGTCGAGTTCTCGAAGGTGAATGGGATCGTTGAGAACGGTGGCTTCCCGTCAAATCGTCACTCTCACTATTGGGTGGGGGAAGGGGGTTCCCTGGCAGCAGTGGCCCTCACCCCAAAGAGGCCACAAGCCACATTCTGGCAAGTCTTCAGCACATGCATCGGCAAGTCCGCACAGTGCTTGCCATCAGACTCCTCCTGAGCTGCCTCAGCGTGGGTCAGGCCCAGGCTAGTCTCGCGTAGCCAGACCTTCAGACTGACGGCAGAAAGTCTGGGAACTTTGGCCGCTTTGAATGGACAAGGCCTGCTCAAGAAGCCATATGATTGACAGGTACAGCAACCAATCATGTTTCGTTTTGTGCCGCATCATGTTTAGGGGCGTGGAAGTGTAGCCACAATAACAGACCAGTGTGTAAAACTCTCGAACATATTTTAAAGATTCTATGCCGCGAACTTTAAAATATTCACATACTTTTGAAAATCCAGCGTTTAGTTGATCCTGATAAGCACTTGTTGTCACAGTTGTAAACACGACGGCTTTCTTCTTTCGTGAGGGGGTTTGGCGCCCCGGCATTTTTGTTTCCAGGCGAAACGTTAAAGAACGTGACACACGTCTGCTGAAAATCCTGTATAATCTAACGAATCCGATGACGACTTCGAAACTCCTGAAGTGTTCCCAGCTAAATGTCCTTTATGCATCAGACCTTTAGCCAACATTTCGTGGGCGTGACGCCTGAGGCTGAGACTATGCCCAGGCAGGCAATTCAGTGGTCATTGCTATCCGGCCAGTCGATCGGTCACTCGCATATACGGCAGTAGGATGTCATCTTCTAACAGCAATCGATCGTGAAGAAGATTCTGATGCAATTTGTGTGCACTCCGCGTTTAATACTGCCTCTCGAGCTCATCAGTATTTGCATGCGATTCGCAAACAATTGGCCAGTCAACTGGACTGGCGGGAGCCAATAGGACTTCAGGAAAGTTTGGAAAAAGACCAATTCCCTCAGTCCACTTTAAATTTCATAAGAAAGTTGCGGCAAACTTCGATCGGCTCCTCCCGTCTTTCAGCGCGCTCTTCTTTTTCAATCCGCAGACCGCGGCAGCGCAGAGTGAGAAACGGAGGACAAGGTGTGTGTTTATCAATAGATTGTTATAATATCTGCATCTGTGTGGTTCTTTGTCATAAAAGGATCAATCGGTTCCCCATCTACTGTAGTTTCCGCTGTGTTCACTCCTCATGACACCACAGCTGACTTTATAAAATGTTCATGTTTCCATTTTCATTTGTAAATTTAACGTCCAATATAATGCATGTGCAATAAGGTTTGCTAGGTTTGCAGCATAAACCAGCAAAGGAACAGCATAAACCAACAAAGGACCAGCTTAAACCAGCATCAAAACATAACTACCAGCATATGCTGGTTTTTTCACCAGGGTAAGCAGGCCCAGGGGCGATTCTAGGACTTTCATTTTAGGGGGGCTCAGCCCACAATGAGAATATTCTAATATATATATTATATATGTATATTATATGTATATACGCCCCTGGGCCTGCTTACCCTGGTGAAAAAACATATTCTGGTAGGTATGTTTTGATGCTGGTTTATGCTGGTCCTTTGCTGGTTTATGCTGGTCCTTGACCAGCAAAGGACCAGCATGAACCAGCAAAGGACCAGCTTAAACCAGCATCAAAACATACCTAACCAGCATCCCAGCATCAAAACATACCTACCAGCATATGCTGTTTTTTTTCACCAGGGTATTGTTTCCTCTGTGTTGTCATATGCCAATTGGGTCCACTGCTCTTTGCAAGTCCGAATCATTACATATTTTACTCTAAGCTTGTTTATCAGTTTCTTAAAATGCATAACATCATTTGCATGGACAGATTAGTCCGCTGCAGGACGCTGTTTATCTCATCCAGCAGATGCACGTGCCGGGACCGTGAGCTCCAGCCGACAAAATGAACACCACATGCCAGTTCAGCGGAAAGCATTATTATAATTCCTTAATCCCCATTTCACACATTATTATTTCAGATGGAACAGCACTGGCAGACAGACATTCTCAATTTGGGTTAAACTTAATTTGGGACATTGTTTTATTTGAAATCACATATGGACTGCAAATAGCCTGCTTGGAGAACAAAGCACCAAAAAATAAACAAAAACCGCGGTGGATGCAGCAATGCGGAATCTTTTATACCCGCCAGTGTCTTCTTTCATATTGAAAGCCTTTGTAAGTTCAATTTATATCCGGGGCCAGTGTTTTTCTGCTTACTGTGGCTCTTTTTGGATGTTTATTAATGGCTGTTTTGCTTTCGTATCCATGGCAACTCATCCTGCACTGTCCCGTTTTCTCCCTCATCCGCACAGTCACTCTGTGGGCGCAGGACAATAAGAGGAGAGTCACCGCGCCGTGGAAAGCATTTTCCCATTTTCTCACGCTTCCCCGGGGAAGACATGGCGCCTTGCTTGCGTACATTTAACAATTTTGATCCTCAGCTTCTGCTGAGATACAAAGAGGCACTAATAGGCTGTGCTGCCAGTCTGTGTGGTTGATGGTCTGTGACGATTTCATTTTCAAAAAGTCCATTCATAAATCTTTCCAAGGGACTCTATTAGATTGTTGTGAACAAGAGGAACCATACAGTATAATGGAGAAGCACATAAGAGCAATTAAGTTTTTTTTCTCTCTTTCTTTTCTTTTTTTTTTTTTTTTAATAGCCGCAGGCCATCTGAAGACATTACTAAATCTTATTTAAACAGTAAATAAAAATGATAGAAATAAAGAAAATAAAGCCTGTTTTTAAAATACAGTAATAAGAATACAACAGATTATCTAACTAGAATTTGTATATAATTAATTATTATTTCTATATATTATTAAATATTAAACATTATTTAAACAATATTCAACAATATTAGATATGTTTCAGGGCAAATCTCAATAAAATATATTCATGTCACATTAATAATACGTGTGTGTGTGTGTGTGTCAATCTTCATCAAATCTTCATTACATACAGTTGATTTCAAAAGTTTGCATCCCCCTTTCAGAATCTGCAAAATGTTATTATTTTCCCAAAATAAGAGGGATCATACAAAATGCATGGTATTGTTTATTTAGTACTGACCTGAATAAGATATTTCACATAAAAGAAGTTTACATATAGTCCACAAGAGAAAATAATAGCTGAATTTATAAAAATTATCCCATTCAAAAGTTTACATCCCCTTGATTCTTAATACTGTGTTGTTACCTGAATGATCCACAGCTGTTTTTTTGTTTGTTTGTTTGTGATAGTTGTTCCTGAGTCCCTTAACTATTCTTCAGCAAAATCCTTCAGGTTCCACAAATGCTTTGATTTTTCTGCATTTTTGTGTATTTGAACCCTTTACAACAATGACTGTATGATTTTGAAATCCATCTTTTCACATTGAGGACAACTGAGAGACTCATATGCAACTATTACAGAAGGTTCAAACGCTCACTGATGTTTCATATGGAAAAACGACGCATTAAGAGCTGGGTGTGAAAACTTTTGAACAGAATGAAGATTTTTTTTTTATTTTGCCTAAATATCACATTTTTTCCAATACTGCCCTTCAGAAGTCACAGAAGATACTAATGTTTCCCATAAGACAAAATTAGTTAAAAGTTTTCACCCCCGTCTCTCAATACATGGTATTTCTGTTAAAATAATTAACATTTTGCAGATTCTGAAAAGGGGGATGTAAACTTTTGACCTCAGCTGTATATATGATGAGGTTCACCACACAAAAATAATATGAATTATTAAAATACATTAATCAAGCCACCAACAAAGGTACCATTGTTTATATTATATTATTTATTTATCTTTTATACAATGTAATTACAATAGAAATATGTAGGTTTAAATACAAAATTCTGTAAATAAAGATTAAAAATAAACTCCACTGGTTTGTTATCACTACACTAAAGTTTACAATCAACTTTATGAGGTAATTTAGTTCCCTGGTTTTGAAAAACCTAGATTTTGTCAAGGGGTGAGAATGTGGACAAAAAGAGCCAGGGCAATCGAGTATAACAAATTCGTCCGTTTGACGCCATACAACACATCGCTTGGCCAAATTACAAATACATTGTCTTTGGAAAAAGAACTATTTTTAGATTCATTGTGCCACGACAGACCCGCTTGACCCTGTAATAAACAATTGATAAGAAAACCGAGAGGTCAATTTTAGAACACATGGCCTTTTGAAACAGGAGTTAAAAACATTGTGCCTGCCTTGAATGTCCACTGCTATTAAATCTCCACAGGAAGAGTGTTTGCGTTCACCTCACCGAGCACAGTGTGCAGTCTGACTTTGATCATCTAGCTTTGACACTTGCAGGCTTCACACACTCCATTCGTACATCTTATTCGTACACTTGGATGATGTTTTCAGAAGAAAACTAAAATATAACCGTTAAGCATTATTAAACCATAAATGTGCCTGAAGTTGGGAAAATACGAACCTCTTGAATGAGCAGGATCCGAATCTATTTTTACAATAACTGCATGAGATCATATTATGTAAGTGTGTGCCATTATTCGCCTGCAATTACAGACAATTATTCCCTTTCTTAGACCAGAGTGAGTGAAACAGTGGTGATAAGAAACAAAAGCCAAGACTAATATGCATATTCAATGTTTTAACATACTGTAATATGGGATATTTTAAGCATGCATGAACGGGATCAAATGACTCTGTCCCATTAAAAGTCCATGTAGTCATTGCTTGCAAAAACGAACACTATAACCTCCATCTTGAACCTTTTTCTAATATTTTCACACACACTTGCTCTTCACAACCACCCATTCTAATACATTTAGTCATTTTACCACCCTAGAATGATCATAGAATTTCTGAAATACATTCTTAACAGTTGAGAAGGCCTATGAACCCATTGACGATAATGATAAAGTTGACCAAATTCATATTTGGCTAAACGGATTATAAAAATAAAACTATAAACCTCAGAAATGTCATTTCGAAATCTCTAAAAGGTTAATTACCAGAGGTCAAGGTCACTACAGTGGCAGTTCGGTCTAGTTTTTCAGGTAATTGTATAATCAGGGCTGGAATGTGCCTGTTGGTGGAACTTTTGGTATCCACTTGGTTCAAAGTGGATGATTCATTTGGAATTAATGAAATTAAACGGCCACAGAAATGGGCAATAAATAAAGTAAACGGAACGCATGCTATTTACACCACAACGTAAACTACAAGATAATGTAACTCAAATTATTTCATCTAGCATTTGGTGAATCAGTTTTCAAGTAGCCAATTTATTCCACCTGTAATCCTTCACCCTGTTCAATATAAATAAATAAGGGAAAACCGAGAATCTGATTAAGAATAACCATTAAAACCAAATAAGAACAATAAATAATTTTCGACCGTCCCCTAATTTCAGTATTTCCAAGCAAGGGTCATTACTGGTGAAAGTAATGTGCAGGTTTCTCTTTCAAGCTGTCTTGTAAGTGCCGAACATGTTGTGACGGTCTTTCTGTTTTCTCCAAATCTTGAGTCTGATTCTCGAAATGACGCAAAATGCAACCGAATGATCTCTTACATCAACCAATGCCCTCAAACAGACCAGGAGCTTTAGAAAACCCTTTAGGAGACAAAAAAAGGGAAAGGGGAATAGGGTATGAAATAGTTCAGTCTCCCTACGATTATAGTTCGATCTCAAAAGTCTTTTGTAAGTCATTCGAAAAAGGGTTTTGCGCCTTCGGTTGCGATTTGGACTCCAGAGCAGCCCACTTTGCCTCAAAATGCTCTGCTTCTTGGGAACTGCATGTGGGATTCGGATTCATACCCTCCATCGGCCAACCAGTACCGCTTTTTACGGTACTTCCGTTTTGCGTGACACTCGTACTCGTGGTCGTTGATGGAAAGGAGTTGTGCGGATGCCCGTTGACAGTTGGAGGCGAGGCGAACGTGGTGGTTGGGAAGCCTCCGGACAGGGTTGGGAAAGCCGATTGTTGGCCCCCGCCAAGCGTACCTGTCTTCGGGCCCATCCCGACCCCCATCGCCGCTCCACCGCCCCCTGTCCCGGCCGCAGTGCAGAATACATTAGCCACCATCTGTGACGGTGTGATGCCCACCACAGGCACACTGGCATTGGGATAGGTCATGCTATTGGCCAGACTGGGCATGTATGGCTGCATAGGTACAAAAGCCGGTTGAAGAGGCGGCTGGGCGAACATGCCTACAGGTGCGGGAGTGACGTCGAAGGCCATTGGGAACGGCTGCATGGAGGAAGGGAGGGAACCGGGTGCGATGGGCATGGTGGGCACGGGTGGAGGTTGCTGAGTGGGTGGTGGTGGTAGGGTTGGTGGAGCCTGCTGCTGGGCTTTCACCGCTTTAGCCACTTCCTCCAGCCAGCGCTCTGCTTCGGATGGGGTTCGCTTGTGGCCGCCTTGAGGAACGGGTGGAGGAGACTGGATAGCCGGTTCTGTTTGAACCCATGAGCTTGTAGCTGGGGAACGAGAGGGGTAAGAATGTTAAATTATGACAGTCCTATTCCCTATGTATACACTACCAGTTGAAAGTTTGGAATATTAAAAATTATTGCCGAATAGTCTCTTATGCTCTCCAAAGCTACATTATTTGATCAAAAGAAAGAAAAGAAAAGAAAAGAAAAGAAAAAAAAAAAAATAAATAATAAATATTTTCTTACTCAGTATTTGTGTTGCTTTCCAGTACAAGTCAACTGGAGTCAAAAGTTTACATACACCTTGCAGAATCTGCAAAATGTTAATTATTTTACCAAAATAAGAGGGATCATACAAAATGCATGTTATTTTTTATTTAATACTGACCTGAATAAGATACTTAACATAAAAGACGTTTAGATATAGTCCACGTACACTTGATTCTTAATATGTTGTTTCTTGAATGATCCACAACTTTTTTTTTGTTTAGTGATAGTTGTTCATTAATCCCTTGTTTGTCCTGAACAATTAAACTGCCCGCTGCTCTTCAGAAAAGTCTTTCAGATTCCACAAACTCTTTGGTTTTTTAGCATTTTTGTGTAGTTGAACCCTTTCCAACAATGACTGTATGAATTTGAGATCCATCTGTTAACACTGAGAACAACTAATATGCAACTATTACAGAAGGTTCAAATGCTCACTGATGCTCCGGAAGGAGAAACAGTGCATTAACAGATAGGGGGTGAAAACTTTTTGAATTTAAAGATCAGGGTAAATTTTACTTATTTTGTCTTCTGGGAACATGTAAGTATCTTCTGTAGCTTCTGAAGGGCAGTACTAAATGAAAAAAAAATATGAAATTTAGGCAAAAATGTACACATCTTCATTCTGTTCAAAAGTTTTCACCCCCCGGCTCTTAGTGCATTGTTTCCTTCTGAAGCATCAGTAAGCATTTGAACCTTCTGTAATAGAGTAAACATGAGTCCTTCAGTTGTTCTCAATGTGAAAAGATGGAACTTAAAATCATACAGCCATTGTTGGAAAGGGTTCAAATACACAAAAATGCTGAAAAACCAAAGAATTTGTGGGACCTGAAGGATTTTTTTCTGAAGAACAGCAGGCATTTTAACTGTTTAGGACAAACAAGGGACTCATGAAGAACAGTCAAAAAAAAAAAAAAAAAAAAAAAAAAACAGCTGTGGATTATTCAGGTAACAACACAGTATTACAAATCAAATGTATGTAAACTTTTGAACAGGGTCATTTTTTATAAATTCAACTATTGTTTTCTTTTGTGGACTATATGTGATCTTATTCAGATCAGTACTAAATAAAAAATAACCTGCATTTCGTATGATTGTTAATCACTTAATTTTGATACATTTTTCATAAAACCTTTTTTAAATCATTTTGCTTCATACTTATACTGTATGTATTCTGGTTTAAGAATGTTGGGTATTTGTACTGGAATAGAATTATTCAGCAAGGGTGCTTTAAATTAAAAAGTTACAGCAAAAACAAAACAATTTATATTTCATATAAATGCTGTTCTTTTGAATTGAAAAAGTTATCATGATTTCCACAAAGATAATATGTTGTTTTCAATGATAATAATAATAATTTGAGCACAATTTAGCATATTAGAGTGATTTCTGAAGGATCATGTGTTACCTTGCAGTGGAGCAGGTGGAGGTGGAATGGCAGGTGGAGCGTTGCAAACTGGTAAGCAGTTGCTGGTGGCTTTGGCACACAGATCCTCAGATGGTTTGGTGAAAGAGCTGTTGATTTGGCAGCACAGAGCATTTATACTGTCCGCCTCTCCTGCCACTGATAGATCCATCTCTGGTACTGACATAAAACAACAGAAAAGGTCAATCACTACACCTGTGTGGCTCATTTCGGTTGGCCATGCAAGCAGTTCATGGGATTCTGGTTGCTAAAATAATCTAGATATAAGGTAAGGACGCACTATACACTATCATTCAATAGTACCTTGCTTTAATCTAGCAAGGATGCATTAAATTGACATTAAACAATCTAAATTAAAAGATTTCTATTTATTTATTTATTTTTTTTTAACTATTTATAAACCCTGTCAAACACGGCATTGTTAAAAACATACGACCCACAATTCCCCTTTTAGAGTCCAGTCTAAGGGATCAAGCTAGAGATAAGAGACAACAGCTCAATTTTCTGAAAAACATGTTATTTATAGAGCACTACACTAGAAAGGATCAATGGAAACTACCTGTAAATTACATATCTACAAGTAAATGCAGGAGTTTATGGTCTGGAATACACACTCAAATGATTTTATGCTACAATCATAAATTTTCAGTGGAAACAGAGTGCTTTTGTGCTGATTTGTTTGCAGGCTCAACATGAGATACGTTTGAAATATGCTCTGGCTGATCACGCACAGTACACATAAATGCCGGTCAGTACCATCAACATGGGCAAACAGTACTGGGTCAACATTACGGTTGCATTGCACTTGCGCTGCTTGAGTACACAAAAACCACTAACCTGGGTTCTTGGTCTGGAAGTCTGTCTTCCGCTGCAGGGTTGATGGGAGATCATTCAAGCGTAGGGAGAGCTGCCGTTTGAAAGGTGAGTTCTTCTGGCTAAGTTGCGGGAAGCCACGGAAAGAGCCCTGCCGCACCAGCTGCTCGATAGGAGCGTGGCGGCGTGGGATGGCATGAGGCCCGCCCGGCTCTGCGCGCTCCCCCGGTGAAGCCGCGCCCTCTGGAGGAGAAGCATTTCCAGGCGGCATTGCAGAAATGCCACACACTTCTATAGAGAGGTACATTCACTAATAAGAATCATTTTTTACAATGAAGGCCTTGGGTGTTTGAGAGTGGTTGTAATGAGACTGACCTTTCTTTTTGTCCTGCAGTTGTTTCATGATGTCCTCTCGGTCACTTTGCTGTCCAGCAGAGGAGACGCGGAAGGAGCCTTCCCTCACAAACGAGGTGCGGCTTGCGTCGAAGGAAGCCGTGACCCCGCACTCCTTCTCTCTGCGTTGCTTCCGCTCAAGGCAAGCGGCAAAGGCGCATCCGACCGCATGACTCAAACGTTCACCCTGATGTTGTGGATGATATTATATTAGCATCATGGCAACACTGTACACTCCAAAAAGATTTTTAATTAGCTTTTTTGTCTTGTTGTTCCACTAAAGCATTTTTTGGGGGGAAAGAAATTATAGAAATTGATACTTGTATTTAGCAAGGACGCTTTAAATGCGCTACCAGTCAAAAGTTTTTGAACAGTAAGATTTTTAGTTTTTAAAGTCTGCATTTATTTGATCCAAAGTAGGCTTTAGCAAAACAGTACAATTTTGATATATTTTTACCATTTAAAATATCTGTTTTCTATTTGAATATATTTGAAAATGTAATTTATCCCTTTGATAAATGATGATAGGGGATAATAGAAATTAATATTTTTATTTAGCAAGGATGCTTTAAATTGATCAAAAGTGATGATAAAGACATTTATAAAGTTACAAAAGATTTCTATTTAAGATAAATGCTGTTCTTTTGAACCTGAACATTTTCTACTTAGCTGTTTTCAACATAATAATAATAATAATAATATATATATATATATATATATATATATATATATATATATATATATATTTTTTTTTTTTAGAAAATCAGAATATTAGAATGATTTCTGAAGGATCATGTGACTGTAGTAATGATGCTAAAAATTTAGCTTTGAAACCACAGAAATAAATTACATTTTAAAATATATTCAAATAGAAAGTTAAAAGACAGTTATTTTAACTAGTAAAAATATTTTAAAAATTTACTGTGTTTGCCATACTTTGGATCAAATAAATGCAGGCTTGGCGAGCAGAAGGGAATTCTTTAAAAAATTAAATAAATAAATAATAAAAATCTTACTGTTCAAAAACTTTTGACTGGTAGTGTACGTAGACTTTAATGATATTATACTATAGATATATAGATAGATAGATAGATATTGTTTCTGACCATGTAACCTTGTATTCTAATGAAAAAGGTTATGATGACACCACAATTCTAGATGCCAGTGAATTTTGCCTTCCAAATTTTTAATACCACAATAAAAAGTACTAGCTTAACTATTATAAAAGTATTATATTACAATGCTTAATAATGTTATATTATAAATATAGTGTAATTGTAATAACATCAGAACAAATAAATACAATAAAACAGAAATAAAAACAAGTATTCCAATTTTACCCTCAAATAAATGTATCATGTTTTAGGGATGTTTTGATATTTTTACCTGAGAATAAAAGAGAAAAATGCTGACTGGGGAAAATTATATTTTTTCACAGTAGCATAACTAGGTTAGTCTGTGCTAGCACACACTGTTTTGCTGCTGTTATTATGGGACAGACGAAAACATCATATGGTCACAAAATGTTTTTGTCTGGACTAGTTTTGGGATCCTAATCAAAATTCCATTTCATTCTAGTCCTTAATGTGTTTTTCTCTGCGCCCCAAGTGCAGATAACAGCCTCTAAGCGGTTATTCCGGTTGAGATAACACTGCCATAATCCCTGTCTTAATCCCACTTTGCGGGGAATAGAGGCTGAAGAATTAATCCCCGCTGGGTTCTCCTCACCGAGTCCTTCAAGGCCATGAAGCAGTGGCACATCCAGCGGCGAGTCGTTCCATCACGGCAGATGTAGGAGAATGCCTTATCATAATTACGGTCAGGCGCACAGAAGGACACCTTCTCAATGGTCTGGTCAACAATGAGGTCCTACAGAGAAAATAAAAAAGTGCAGACCGGTCATTGTTTGTGGCATCTTTAAGGGATAGTTCACCCAAAAATAAAAATGACCCCATGATTTACTCATCATCAAGCCATCCTAGGTGTATATGACTTTCTTCTTTCAAACAAATACAATTTGAGTTATATTAAAAAATGTCCTGGCTCTTCCAAGCTTCATAATAGAAGTGAATGGCTGTTGAGATTTTGAAGTTCAGTAAAGTGCATCCATCCATCATAAAAGTACTTCACACAGCTCCAGAGTGTTAATAAAGTCCTTCTAAAGTAAATCGATGCATTCGTGAAAATGCAAAGAAAAAATCCATATTTGAAACTTTATAAACCGCAATCGCGTTCACGAAAGAATGGCGCTCCAGCAGTACTTCCAGGATACTTTTTTTATGATGGATGCATGCACTTTATTGGACTTCAAAATCTCAACAGCCATTCACTTCCATTATAAAGCTTAGAAGAGCCAGGACATTTTTTAATCTAATGCCAATTGTATTCATCTGAAAGAAGAAAGTCGTATACACCAAGGATGGTTTGAGGGTGAGTAAATCCTACGTTAATTTTCATTTTTGGGTGAACTATACTTTTAAATGACATAAAAAGTTCACAAATAAAAAGAAAAAGTATTTTTAAAGTGCTCAATAAAAGTGCTCATTAAATCACTCGAATTGAACATGAAGCATGAAAAAAGCTAGAAA
The DNA here is from genome assembly GCA_036247105.1 of Cirrhinus mrigala. NCBI lineage: Eukaryota > Metazoa > Chordata > Actinopteri > Cypriniformes > Cyprinidae > Cirrhinus > Cirrhinus mrigala. Next base: position 12,709,461 of record CM070021.1, read on the forward strand.
GCCATGTTTTAAACTAGATTATTTCTTATTTATTCCTATCTGTCCATTGCCCAAGCACATTGTACCGTTTTGTCCTTTTGATTCTTCTAAATGACTAAAGCTTTTTGTGTAGCCTGGACCTCCCACTGTAACAGTGGCTAGTGTTTCCTTGTTAGGGGGCCAGAGTAAATACATAATGCATGAGCTGAACACTGTAGAAGTAGTAGGTGAGGGGTGAAGCAGAGGAAGACTGGGTCGAGGTGAGGGGTTCATTCATTGTTCGCCAATTACTGACCGAGGGGGCCCGGTTAGAGCTCTAAGAGCTTCATCATGGATGATTGTGTTCTTGTTGGGGCAGACAGGGGGATCTACAGTAGACGGGAAGAACTTTCTTGCTCCATGACTGCTGACTCATCTCAGTCGTCAGGAATAAGACAGTCTGGCCTTGTAATCAATAACAATTTCAGGGCTCGACAATAAGCACTGCCTGATAGCTCAGGACAAATGTGAAAGATGCTCAGGACAATAGGAATTCAAGAAAATCAAGAAATTGAAACATTTAAACAATTCAAGCACAAGACGACTTGATAATTTCGTACTTGGTCAATATAAAAAAAACTAACAACCTGATCTCATGACACAAACGTACCTGTGGGAACTTTTTCGCAAGATGTGAAATACGTACCGCCATGTAAGTTTTGGTGACATATTCGATGCCACTGGGTGGCGCTAAAAGAGTGTTCATTTTTTTTCCCCCAGAACAGATGAACGTACATACATGTGACGTTGGTTTTGTACGTGTCACCGCAGTTCTGACTTGAAATGTCTGTTGAGTGGTGCTATAACGCTAATGCTCCGTGACATTTTACATTAACGTACCGTCTACAAAAGCAAATGTGAAACGTGAGTCGTGTTTTTCACAGGATTCGTACCCAAAGGATTCTACATCACAAGTCGAATTCTACGCCGGTTGAGCTACCGAGCAAGCTTGTTACATCCGGAAAGAGAAACATATGGAGCTGTAATCATAACTGTGTACAGAAACGATTGCAAGTGCTCGCTGCTTTACCACCTCTAGTGTTCATTTCTGTTGGAAAATGCAGTGATATGTACTTAATGGTATGTATTTCGTATCTTGCGAAAAAGTTCCCACAGGTATGTTTGCATCATGCGATCAGGTAGAAAAATAAGCACCCTGTATATATGTTCTCTTTCGCATCTTATTGTGCTGGAACACACAAATACACACAAAACTGTCAAAATATTGCAAGTATCCTCATAAACACAGTTGGTTATGTTTTAAATGAACATAAACATTTGGATAGTAATTGGATGTGTATCTGTGCATTAGGTCTTAAAGTGACAGAAACCCAATATACCTGCTGCTGACTCCGTCATTAATATTAATTAAACAATCATTGCTTCCAGATAAAATATCCTATAAAATATCCAGATAAAAGTCCTCTTAGTGAAAAAGTTGTCTTGTCTGAATCAGGAGATAAATATGCACAGATCAAGCACCATTTACAAGTGAAAACAGTCTAAAACAGTTGTAAACAAATATGGTATGAGAGGACACCAGAGGATGGACTTTTTCATTATAGATCATGGACTCAAATTTTGGCCAGAAGTGATGGACTAGAGTCATGTGGATTACTTGTGGATTATTATGTTTTTATCAGCTGTTTGGACTCTTATTCTGATGGTACCCATTTACATTTACTAAGCAAGTTAGAGCCCTGCATTTTAGCCCGGGCCCAACAGGCCCCGACTTATTTACGCCCCTCGGGCCAGGTCAATTTTCACGTCACAGCTCAGATGAGACTTCCATAGCTGGAAGAGTTCTGCGCACAAGCGAATACAATAGGCTAAAGCTTGCAGCAAAGCACCGGCAAAAGTAATTGCCATGAATGTGTTGGGGGGAAATAGTAAGGCGGTATTTGAATAATTTATTAATAAACTAGTGTTTTATGAGTAAGTATCGCAAAGATGAAGTTGATTATCCTGACTCACAATCTCCTCATTAAACGTGCCTTTAGAGAGATATGCATCTTTTGGGATTTTATAATGAAAGAGTTTTTGTTTTCGATTTGAATTATTTCATTTTAAAGTAGTAATTTAAAGATTTATATATATATATATATGTATAGAGAGAGAGAGAGAGAAAGAGATAAGTCAGTGAGGCAAGTAGGCTATTCGCTTTCGGTTAGTTTCGGTTTATCAGAAGCGCTCCCACTCAAAAGCGAAACTGCAGAAAGCACATCCTGTTTTTTTCATTCTTTATTTTATAAAAGCACAACGTTTTGGTGTTATTGTGAGTGCACACAAATAAAAGCAGACCTTTTACATTTCCGAACAAACTCTTTCCTTTATGAGAAAAGTGATGGCATATTTTGAAATGTTTCCAATGCAAGTGATCGCGCTGGTGCCTCCATGTCCTGTAAAGCACACTTCAGCTTCCACTCTCCGCACAAACGATTGGATATGCGTCTAACAGCGCACATTTATTTGGGTTAAGCGTTTAAACTAACATTGTGATGCATGTTTATATCTGTAAATTTAATTTTAGGCAAGTCTTGATGATTTGAGAAGGCTAAATTGATCAAACATATAGGCTATGATCAACTCACTGCCTGCTGCTGGCCACTTGGTCTATCTATCTATCTATCTATCTATCTATCTAATTGTAGCAGGGTTATTGGAAATTTTGGCAGGGCAATGAAACATTTGAACCACTGGCCCAACTGGGTCAGTAGAAAAAATCCTTAGTGTTGAGACCTGCCTTCTACTATTTTTTAATGTATTGACAAGTGAAGTTTAACACGACAGAGGAGAGAAGGAGGTGCAGGACACACAGGTGGTGTGTGACAGCGGCAGGAAGGATTACGTGATACTGCTGACTCATATGCATACGGGAGGATTACCAGAAGGGCATAGTGAGGGAACGACTACGTCTGAAGCCCTTACGAGAAACAAAAAAGAAAGCTTTGTAGCCTTCCGCCTTTTACTGTGTGAGCTGAAAAGGAGGAACGCGGGATAATTGAACTCATTATGTGAGGCCTTTGACCTTTTCTGGTTAACTTTCCGGGTTTTGTGTGGGGGACGGATGTTACATTAATTCCTGAACTTTGAAAAGAAAAAGCCAACCGTGAGAGACACGGGAACCCTTGGCCTTGAAAGTCATTTCGTGTCTGAGACAGTCCAAGTGATGTCTCATGAAGCCGGATGATCATGTGATGGGTCTTCTGGAGGACTGCCAGCTTCTTCTTACTGCATGTTTTGTGTTTCCTACAGATCTACTCTCTTTGCTTACAGACTGGATTAATTAATGGCTTGGGAGCTTTTCAGGGCTTCAAAGACTTTTTTTTTTTAAACGCTTGATTAATGACTTTCAATGGACAAATAAAATGCCTATGCACGCTTACCTTGGTTTTGTCGTCCACTACTCTCAGGCCATCGGCAGACACCCAAAGCACAGCCTTGACAGTTTTTTTCCCACTCTGAGAAGAAATATTGAAGCAAAATCAGCCTTTTGACACAACAGGATATTAGCACTACTGCAAAGGTTTTGATTTGCTCTGCATCAAGCATGCTAGCACAAGAATTTTTGCACTTTTTGACATTTCCATGTCAGGTAGCTTTTGTCAGCTCAGTTCATACTACAGTGTATTAGAGAGCTGTCCAACATCATGCTGACCTGTGGTGCAATGCAGTAAGCAAAAAACAACCAATCAAGGCCAGAAAAATAAATAAATAAATAAAAATTGGCATTATTGTTATTACTGCATTTGCCCTTACATAAATATTATTTTCCAAATTTGGCATTTTGTGTTTTTACATTACACCTTTTTTTTTTTCAGTCAAATAGGTATTTTACATTACCGTTTAAAAGTGGGGTCAGTATATATAAAAACAATTATTTTATAGTTTGATAAATTAATCAAAAGTTATAGAAATATTTTATAACATTATTAAAAGAACAAAACAATCATTTCAAATGATGGTATTTTTAACTTTCTAATCTACAAAAAAAAAGAAAAAAAAGAAGAAAAACTATATATCATAGTTTTCAAAAAATATTATAATATGTATTAATAACAATAATCATGCTTATTTTTTATAATTATTCATTAGAATGATTTCTGATTGATTATGTGACAATGAAGGCTGAAGTAATGGCTGCTGAAAATATAGCATTGCTTCACAAGAATAAATTACATTTTAAAATATGTAAATAGAAAACATTAATTTTACATTTACATAATATTTCATAATATCACTAGTTCTATTGTATTTTAATCAAATAATCAAATAATTGCTACTTTAGTGACCATGAGAAAATTCTTTCAAAAATATTTTTTAAAAATAATACTGACCCCAAACTTTTGAACAGTAGGCTATTATTATTAGTAGTACTACATTTTCCCTTACATAAATATTATTTACCAAATTTGACATTCATTGTATTTATATCATACTTAATTTTTTATAGTTTTAAACACAGTCAAATGTAAAATAAATAAATAAAAAAAACAACTTTTTATTTCACAATTCTGACATTTTTTTCTCAGAATTGTAAGGTATAAACTCGCAATTGTGAGAAATAAACTTGCAATTCGGACTTTTTTTCTTTATTAAATCAGAATTCTGAGACACAAACACAATTATGACTTATAAAGTCAGAATTGTGAGATATAAACTCGCAGTTGCGAGGGAAAAAAGTAAAAATTGCAAGATACAAACCACCAATTGCGAGTTATAAAGTCAGAATTGTGAGATACGAACTCGCAATTGTGGGAAAAATTCTGAATTCCGAGATACAAACAAAATTGTGAGTTATAAAATCAGAATTGTGAGATATAAACTCGCAATTGCAGGAAAAAAAAGTAAAAAAATGTGAGATACAAACCACCAGTTGCGAGTTATAAAGTCAGAATTGCGAGATACAAACTTGCAATTGTGGGAAAATTTTAAGAATTGTGAGATACAAACTCACAATTGCGAGTTATAAAGTCAAAATTGTGAGATAAACTCACAATTCTGACTTTATTTCTCGAAACTGAGTTAACATCACACAATTCAGAGAAAAAAGTCAGAATTGTGATATAGTTTATATCTCGCAATTTTGACTTTAACTCATGTTACATTTTTGAAAAGTAGGGCATTATTATTATTATTATTATTATTATTATTATTATTATTTCCACCACCAAACTCAAGAAGCAAGGCAACATCGCATTAAGACTGCAGTTACACATCAAGTGCACATTTAGGACAGGCTCAATGGACTGCAAAGCAGCTCTCTAGGTTTTAGATCAGGGTTTAAATCTTTCAGTGAATCTGTTGTGAGTGCAAGTCTGTCTGAGAGAGTGAAGGTTAGTGCACCATGAAGCGCATTTAATCTGTGAAAAACTATAGGAATAAGTAAAAGTGAAGGATGCAACTAAATCAAGAAAAATTTAGGGAATTCAGCTGACGTTACAAGCATCCCAAAAGTCACTGTCCAAATTTGCTAAGACAGCAGAACACTGAAGAAATTACACTGGCTGAAGAAGAAAATAAATGAAGTGACTGTGTAGACAGACACAGCAGGAACTGCCAACATGGGGATGAAAGAGCAGAGCGTATATGAACAGATGGAGGGGCCCCAAAGACAAGGGCCACACACACAGACAGCACTAGTGGGTGAAAAGTTTTTGCATTAGAAAAATCATTACATATTACAGTTGTGCTCTGACAATTCAGTAATGAGATTTGCAGGTTCAGGATATGACTACTGACAGAGCAGCAATACTGAAGACAGCAGCCATCGACAGAGCAGCTACGCTCCATAAAGATCGATTTTTAAAATAAATGAGACTTTGCAGACTCCCAGTACATTAAATTCTAAGTCCTCACAGGTCCCCAAAGAGCTTACGGTCTCCTGCGATGCAGAAAGCAGGACATGCAGGTTCTACAAGTGGATGTGAATTGGTCTGTGTGGCTGAGGTCAAAATTAAGCCCAGGTTTTATGTCTGTTTTTTTTTTTTTGTTTGTTTCTTTTTTTACTAATTTTATTTATTTACTTTTTTTCTGGTTATGCTTGACTTACACAAAGAGACTAAATACAAATGTACACTATGCAGAAATTTTCCACACTTGTTGGTCAATATTAATCTTCCAGTCTTTTGTTAGAAAAAAAAAAAAAAAAAAAAAAAAAAATTATATATATATATTGATTCAGCCTCCCAGAGTCATAAGTACTTTACAAATGCGTTCTTCTGAAGATCCAGGACTTCATAAAACAGACTGAGTCTGGGCTTCGGGACAATTTTCACGTCATAGTTCAGACGCGGGCCGGGCTTCGGGCCTGTTTTAGGCTTCTCCTTATTTTTTATATTTCATACATACACCAATTACGGTGATGAAAACAGATTTCTGCGCTGGTGGAAACAACACGAGACTTCACTTTCGCTTTCACTTTCAAGATCGGCTCAGAAAGCGTTTAGTGTCTCCGTGGGCAGCAGCAGCAGCAGATCAGCGCAGCTGGAAGAGATCCGCGTTCAAGCCCACACAATAGGCTGAACCTTGCCACAAAGCACCGGCAAAAGTAATTACAATGAATGTGTCGGGGGAAATAGTAAGGAGATATTTGAATGATTTATTAATAAACCAGTGTTTTCTGAGTCAATGTCGCAAGGATGAAGTTGCCGATCCTAACTCACCATCTCCTCTTTGGACGCGCCTTTAGAGAAACGCATCTTTATAGATTACATATTGAATGAGTTTTTGTTTTTGTGAAAGAGTATTGGTTTTATTTCGTTAAGTAATAATTTCAAGCTTTCTATAGATGTATTTATCATATCGGTGAGGTATGTATTCATTGAGTTTCGGTTCATTTTTGTGAAGCGCTCCTGTTGAGGCAACAAAGCGCATCATGTTTGTTTTCTTTATTTAATAAAAGCACCGTTTGCAACGTTTTGTTGATATTGTGAGTGCACGCAAATAAAAGTAGACTCTTAACAGTTCCGAATGATGTATTACTCTTACCTTTATAAGCAAACATGATGGAATATTTTATATTCCACAGAAAAAAAAATGCAAGTGATCGCGCTGGCGCCTCCATGTCCTGCAAAGCGGCTTTAGCTTCCACTCTCTGCACAAACGATTGGATATGCGCCTAATAGCACACATTTATGTTAACATTAAGTTTAACGTTGAAACTAACATTGTTTTATACTTGAACTCTTTTAGGCCTATATCTATAGATTTTATTTTAGGCAAGTCGTGATGATTTGAGAAGGCAAAACTGTCTGTTTGATCAATGTGTCAGATCAGTCTTCAGCTGGACGCTTGGTCATTACTTTCAAAAACAAAAACTTAGCCTATATTTAATGAACAAAAATGCTCCAAACGTATTTCTAAAGAAACTTAACAATTAAATGAAATATATTCACTTTGCCATTACATACAAAACTGAACTATTTCAATAGATGAAACAGTAGTATAAGCTGTTTTGGGAGAAGGGGGGAAAAGACGGGCTCAGGTGAGACTCAGGCTGTCGGACAAGGGCCGGGCTAGGGCCTGAGTGTCTCAGGCCAGGGCCAGGCTAGGGCGTATGTGGCCCTTGCAGGGCTCTAATAAACATTTATCCCAATACTTTAGTTATTATTTAATGCTTGCAACACAGAAATTTAGCCTATACCGAGTATCCTGCTCGTGAAGCTTGTTCAAACATAAAGCTTAAAGGAACACTCCACTTTTTTTGAAAATAGGTTCATTTTCCAACTCCCCTAGAGTTAAACAGATGTCGGCTTCCGCGATCCATGTACAAACATATGTACAAAGAGTTTATTTGGCTGCCAATTTGCTTTTTTACAGCAAGCGTATGTTTTATTGCGTGGGGATGGAAAGCACTACAGTACTCACCACTTTCAGTTTTTTCACTGCTTCTTCACACACATGCATCCCTCTGGACTCCTCTACCTCCACCAAACCGAGGTACTGCAGAAAGAAAAAAAAAAGAAAGAGAGAAAAAGGGAGGAAAACAGAGAGAGAGGTCAAAACTGATGAAATCCACATTTTCTATATTTCATCCACTACACCTACCACACCATTATTTCCCTGAACGAAGGGTTGTGGAAAAAAAAAAAAAAAAAAATCACCGCTCTGTAATTTTTTGCTGAGGTTATGTGAGAAAAACAGACAGGAACACAAATTTACTCAGCCTCTTCAGGGAAAGCTAGTCCTGTCCAAACAAGGCTAGTGTAGATTTCAATGAGGAACCCGCTGAAAACACAGCAGAGAATATATTTTGTGGGACATTTTGTCCAGCCTAAACCAATCAAAATGTCCTCACACAGACACAATTAATAGTCATCAAGCCAGGGTTATGTGATTATGGTGGCCATGAGGACAGAGGCCATTACAGGATTACATCTCAGTCTCAAAGAGACTCCTGATGCCGCAGGCTGGAGAGTAAAATTAGGCTGAATTTAATTATGCAAGATCCAATGCAATACATCCTCCACTTTACTTAATGATACAGACCCTCTTTAGTCTTGAAAGAGCCTCTTTTCATTTCAAAACAACAGGCTTTCAGTCAAAATAATGATCATATGCTGATTAATTAATTACAGTAAAGACTTTACATTGTTAGAAAAGATTCAAAATTAAATTCTGTTTAGAACTTTATATGCATCAAATAATCCTAAAAAAAGTATCACAGTTTCCACAAAATTCTTAGTAGAACAACTGTAAACCCTGATAATAATAATAATAATAATAAATAAATCTTTCCTGAGCCACAGATCAGGCTATTAGAATGATGTCTGGAGGATCCTGTGACACTGAAGACTGGAGTAATGATGCTAGAAATGTAGCTATGGATCACAGGAATAAATTATAAAGTATTCAAATGGAAAACAGTCTTTTTAAATTGTAACAGTATTTACAATATTACTGTTTTACTATATTTCTGCTCAACTAAAAGCAGCCTTGTGAGCACAAGAGAATTTTTAAAAACATTAAACAATCTTCTCAGCCCTGAACTTTTGAACATTAGCATACACAACACTCCTTAACATCCTATTCCAGCCATCAGCTTGATGTTGTTATTGTGTGGGGGTTTGATAAGTCACCCTATAAGTGCAAATCTGTGTTTGCTCAAAGCTCTATAGCTTTTGGCTCTCAGCCAGACACTGTGAGGGTGTTACTGACTTTCAAACCTTACGAAAGTCTGGAAATCTACATCTGGATATTCGCATTATACCCATTTTCACTCTTGCACTAGTATTGCTTTGAAACAACAGTCTGATTTTTTTCCATTTAAAAACTCAAACAATTATACAAGTGTTAATTCTTAGAACAGCATACAATTCCAGTCTAAAGTTTTTGAACAGTAAGATTTTTAATGTTTTTTAAAGAAGTCTCTTCTGCCCACCAAGCCTGCATTTTTTGATTCAAAGTACAGCAGTAACAGTAAAAGTTTGAAATATTTTTTACTATTTCAAATAACTGTTTTCTATTTCAATATATTTTAAAATGTAATTTATTCCTGTGATTTCAAAGCTGAATTTTTAGCGTCATCACTCCAGTCGCATGATCCTTTAGAAATCATTCTAATATCCTGATTTGCTGCTCAAAAACATTTATTAGTAGTAGTAGTAGTAGTAGTAGTAGTAGTATTATGTTGTAAACAGCTGAGTAGAATTTTTTCAGGTTTCTTTGATGAACAGAAAGTTCAAAAGAACAGCTTTTATTTGAAACAGAAATATTTTATAACATTATAAATGTCTTTATCATCACTTTTGATCACTTTAAAGCATCCTTGCTAAATAAAAGTAATTATTTAATTTCTAGAATTTCTTTCCCCTAAAAAAATTATATTTACTTCAAACTTTTGAATGGTATAGCGTATAATGTTACAAAAGCTTTTATTTCAGATAAATGCTGATCTTTGGATCTTTCTATTCACCAAAGAATCCTGAAAAAAATACTCAACTGTTTTAAATATTGATAGTAATAATAAAAATGTTTTTTTGAATAGCAAATCAGCATAGTAGAATGATATCTGCAGACTGGAGTAATGATGCTGAAAATGTAGCTTTGATCACAGGAATAAATTACATTTTAAAACATATTCAAATAGAAAGCAGTTATTTTAAATAGTAACAATATTTTACAATTTTACTGCTTTTGCTGTATTTTGGATCACATAAATGCAGGCGAGCAGAAGAGAATTCTTTAAAAAGCTTTACTGTTCAAAAACTTTTGACTGGTAGTGTATCTCTTATGGAACATCATAAATACTACAAATACTACATACTACACTCTACAGACGTTTACGTGGGCTAAGTTTATTTCACATTAGTTCAAAACAAAATAAAACAGACATCATTTACTTTCTGTATAGACTTTCCCAGCCTTATTGTGCATGATTCATCTGTGCTCATGTTCCAAAGAAAAGAAAATGTTTGTCTTTGTAGTCTTTAATCAAAATGTCATATCCTTTTGCCAATATTAGTTGCAATGTCTAAAGCAATTTCACATGCTGAAAGCCTTGTGCGACCGCACTTTTAGATCATGTTCATCTTATCCTAAATTATTAAAGCAAGATGTCTGTTAACAACCCTCTGGATGAATTTGAAAGCCCTGCCATTTATCTTCTCAACTTACCCGGACAGGAAAGTTGCATTTGCCCTTTCGTACAGCCTCTTCGTCTGCCTGCCATTGGTGCGGCCGGCTGGCCTCCGGCACGTAGGTGGGCTTCTTCCTGCGCAGGCTCTGACGCAGCTTATTCATCTCCACGCTCTCAAACTCTCTGTTGCTGAGAAGAAAGAAGACACATACATATAATGAACAAAACAGTCCTTATTTCACTTCAGGATCAAAAGAAACTTCCAACTTGGTCAAGTGAATGTTAACATATCATACAAAAGGCAATATTTCCAGTCATGCTGGACAGGCAGGATGTAATCAGTCTGATTTGGGTTTCAGAAATCACCACTGACACTTAATTAAATGTACACTAATAATTTCATATTTTGGGTGCGCAAATAACCATGGAATATTGGATTAACCAGAAATGGCAGAGAATGTATTCACCTCTGTCTAAAAAAAGCAATTGCTTTGTTCCCAAGAGGCCTATTTATACAACATAATTAGGTCATTCATTCTACCCTTAATTTGCATTGGTAAATTCAAATTCTAATGCACAACACCACAAAGCCAGGCTGCTCTGAAGAATGCAAATATCCCAAGCTGGTTAGTGCAATTTAAACATTCAAATAATAAAAATTCCACTGAGGAAAATATACAGTAGTACATATAGTAAGACAATAAAAATCAAACACTTTGTCATAGTTAACTCACCCTTAAAGGAGAACTCCACTTCCAGAACAACAATTTACAAATAATTTACTCACCCCCTTGTCATCTAAGATGTTCATGTCTTTCTGTCTTCAGTCATAAAGAAATTATGTTTTTTGAGGAAAGCATTTCAGGATTTTTCTCCACATAACAGACTTCACTGGTGCCCCGATTTTGAACTTTTTAAGCACAAAAGCTTGTGTAGCACAGGCCCTGGGGTGCGCGTCCACGATGCTACGAATTAGTGATGGGTCGTTCCTGAATGATTCGTTCATTTTAAATGAATCTTTAATATGACTCGAGAAGAACGAGTCATCTCGGGTACTGATTCGTACAGTCGTGCATG
>CM070021.1:12723634-12868083 GCA_036247105.1 Cirrhinus mrigala
AGCAAAGAGGGAGGAGAAGACGTTCGGAGACAGAGAACAGGCCAAAAGCCAGAGAGAGAGAGAGTGAGAGAAGAGACTTTATAAGGAGAAGAAAGAGGGAGCTTGAAATAAAGAAGAAGGGGAGGGAGACAAGACTAAACCCCCTTATTGAGGTCACAGTTCTAATGTGTGTCGCTCACACTGTGGTGCCAGTCACAAATATCCTGACTGATGCTGCACTATCGACCATCAATGCTAGGAATGTCAAAACTACATATTTTTCAAAACCAGTGAGCTGCCTGGACAACTAGTTGACTAATTGGTCTTAAAGTGGACTATTTTCAGCTTATTTTGATAAATAATTTTTTTTATTTATTTATTTTTTTTTTTTTAAATACAGAAACAAAATCATTTTAAAAAGTAAAGATTCTGAAAGCATTGAAAGAGATCCTATTATAATTTAATACAGATGTACAGTAGTAACAAAAAATTATATTTTTTATATGATACGATTAATATGTTTTTAAATATGATGGTTTCATTCTAAACATGTTGATTATCTCTAAGATGGACACCCAACATAATATATGATATTTACCATCTGAGTCATGTAGACAAATGGAGAAGTCAGCCATCTATTAATTGTTGTGCCTTCTAGCCCCAACAGCAGGGGTGCTTTTGTTATTTAAAAACTGTCGCTTTAATTATCTTAAACAAAACTGAAAATCATTAAGAAGACATTTGTCTCAAAATATACATATCAATTTTAGCGATTCTTATTTGCTACTTAAATCTACAACATTTGAAAATACATCAAATATTAGATCAAGCACAGAATCAACTTTGCACTGCAGCCCGCGATCCGCCAAATTTGCACGTGCATCTTGAAAATCTTGAATGTTTTAGAAAGTGCTACATCACGTTTTTGTGCCATCTAGTGGTTTAGAGGAAAATAATATCAAAGGGGCAGTTGGGTTATTTTGATTGAGTAAAAAAAAAAAAAAAATATATATATATATATATATATATATATATATATATATATATATATATATATATATATATATATATATATATATATATATATATAAAATACAGCTAACTAAAACAAAAACATGATCTGTTTTTGCAAATAAACTCTTTATATATATACGCACTAAAAAATAAATGAGGCAACTTGATGCAGCAAGACTTGAGTTCTCTCAACAATAGTTTTTTAGTTTTTCTAAGTAAAGATACCTTGTTTAACCAACATACGTTTGTTTGTTCATGCAATGCTGATTGTCTATTTTGCTAATAAAAAGGTTTTGAAACAGCAACTGAAACAACAATTTCTGTCGATGAGGTAATTTATTTTTTGTGTGTGTCAATTTTTTGTTTATTTACAAATGACAAACAGTAAATTGTTATAGAAACCTTAATGGACAACTTAGTCAAAAATGTAGACAACATTGTCTTTGTTTGTAAAACATCTTACAAGTTTAAGACATCCAGCAAACAGATATAAGTAGTTGAACATACTCTAGGCCTCAAAACTAGACACACAAACCTCAAGAACGGTTGCAATCAACAAACGTTAAAAAAGATGAGCTCTTTGCATCACAGTGCAACAAATAACAATAATAAAGCAGCATTTTTTAGTATTTGACACTTAAAATGTTTCGTAAACTGGAAAATATGCATTTGCATTTATATATGCACAGCACAGCACGAAAAAAAATAGGTAAAAGGAAAAAAGTACACTGTCGAATTTCAGTAGAATTTGTTTGGCCTACTAATATCAACATATAAGGCAAAGAAAACAATTTGTCCTTGAGAGGTTATTTTGAGACTTGCCAGGAAAATTTCCAAAACATGCATGTGAAAGTCACACAACAGCCATAAGAGCCACCCAAACCATTCCATGGAAATGATTTCATCACCAAATGAAAACCAGCTGGAGCTACATGGGTAGAATGAACCAAGACCAAATCAAAACAACACATTCAAGACTTCACACACAAAACTTCTGGCAGATCACTTCTCTTTATATGTCTGTGTGACGGCCCAACCATACACCGCATCAGATTTAGACAAATATCTTCTTTAACAAGACATAAAAATAATATATTAATACTGTGAATACTATTGGCTTCCCTGAGAAGCATATGATAACTGATTTTAGAATCATAGCATATGCATGCATCATACTACTCTTTTGAACATGCATTGACTGAAACAAAAGAGATGAAATTGTTGAATAACGTCATTATTTTTGTTTTGTTTGTGCACAAAAAGTTCTCGTAGCTTCATAAAATTAGGGCTGAACCACTGATGCACATGGACTATTTTAACAATGTTCTTACTAACTTTCTTGGCCTTTAACAGTTGCGTTGCTCTCTATGCAGGGTCAGAAAGCTCTCAGATTTCATTTAAAATATCTTAATTTGTGTTATGAAGATGAACCAGATATCTTACAGGTTTGGAACAAAAGTGAGTAACTAATAACAGAATTTTCATTTCTAGGCGAAGTATCTCTTTCATAAGACACTTGCATGAATTAAATTGACTATTTTTATGCTATTTTTAGGATGCATTTGTGTGCTTTTTGAAACTTGAAAGAGAATGCGAGTAATGCATTCTCATTTGTGGGTGAACTATTCCTTTAAGGTAATGGGTTTGAAGAGAGAGAAAGCAAGAGAAAGAAACAGTGCAGTGAAGGGGCTAAAAACTCACTTTGGACGCTTCACTGAGCACGAGGCCTATAGCGTCACCAGTAAATAACAAATCAAAAATGGCCCCCAGAGCAAAAGGCGCAAATTCTACAAAAGACCATCTTATTCTCTCCTGCGCCATCTCTGACTGTAGTGAAACTGATGAGGTAAAGCCTGCAGAATGACTCGAACTACAGTAGAGGAGCAGCTATAGCCTTTGTCTCATTATTGCTAAAATCAATGCACTCAGTGCAAGGAATCGAACAGCCGCAGCTGCCCGCGCTCATTTCAGAGACGCCGTGGGTGGACAGTGTAATGGAGGGTTTTTGGATGCTTTGAAAAAGGGAGTAATTGTAGCGTGACACTCCAGTCTCTTACGGTAGGCTGTGCGCAAGCCCGGTAACTGGCAGTGCAAGGACAGGCAGGGAAATAGTCACTCATGATTTATTTCAGCAGGGATTAACAGGATAGTTGAGCAAAAAATTGAAAATTCTGTCATTATTTATTCAGTCCTCATTATTTACTCGCCTTCTTGTCGTTTCAGACTTGTAACATAAAAGAAATTCTGAAGAATATTCATGCTTCTTAATGAAAATGAATGTGATCAAGCTCCATAAAGGACTATTTTATGATGCTTTTTTTTTTGGCTAATCACAATATGTGTTCATTGTATGGAAAACAGAAGCTTAGATATTCCTCAAAATATTGTATTTTGTATTTAGAAGAAGAAAAAAGCAGTACTAAATTCTATACTATTTTGTCTCAATAAAATAACAATAATACACTGAAATTTTTTTTTTTAAATGCTACAATTAAATTATTACTGTTTTCAAAGTTACAAGACAGCTGAGATAATAGAAATGTAAATTACTAGAAATAAGAGCAAGTAATTAAATATCTAACACCAACCAATAAATAAAAAAAAATAAATAAATAATAATAATCTGAAATCGGACAACAACCGATATGATACCAATATGCATCTCTAAATTCAATGTTTACTACAGTTTAAATAAAGTTTTACATTTTTAAAATTAATACTTATACTCTGCAAGGAGTTTTGATCAATTAAATTGATCATAACTGCAGTAAAGGCTTATTTCAAATACATTTTCTATTCATTAAAGAAACCTAAATAAAATAAAATTTACAATATTGTTTATTATATGGAAAACAGAAGCTTAGATTTTCCTCAAAATATTGTATTTTGTATTTAGCAGAAGAAAAAAGCAATACTAAATTCTATACTATTTTGTCTAAATAAAATAACAATAATACACTAAAAAAAAACAATTTTAAATGCTACAATTAAATTCTTATTGTTTTTAAAGTTACAAGACAGCTGAGGTAATATAAATGTAAAATTACTGGAAATAAGAGCGAATAATTAAATAACACCAACCAATAAAAAAAACAACAAAAAAAAACTGATATCGGATGACAACCAATATGATACCAATATGCATCTCTAAATTCAGTTTTTAAATTCAGTTTAAAATAAAGTTTTACAATTTGTAAATGAATACTTGTACTCTGCAAAGAGTTTTGATCAATTAAATTGATCAGAACTGCAGTGAAGACTTATTTCAAATAAATTTTGTACTCATTAAAAAAAACCTAAATAAAAATAAAATAAAATAAAATAAAATAAAAGGTTTCCACCAAAAAATATTAAGCAGCACAACTGGTTTAGACATGATAATACAAAATGTTTTGTATTAAAGCACCAAATCAGTATTTTCTAATGATTTCTGAAGAATCATGTGACACTGGAGACTGGAGCAGTGGCTGCTGAAAATTCAGCTTCGCAGCACAAGAATAAAGTACATTTTAAAATATATTCAAATAAAAAAAAAAAAACACTTATTTTAAATTACAATAATATTTCACAATATTACTATTTTACTGTATTTTAGTCAAATAAATGCTGCCTTGAAAGTTACTGTGTCCTATTTCACCAAATAGTTAATCAAATAAGTATCCAGTCTGGTCGTACAAACATTTGTGGATGACAGATACAGATCCACCCGCCCATGACCCAGTTTCAGTACCTTACAGACCCCGTTTGCAAGCATCATCTGACCCAGGGAGCAAAGGCGACTTGTTTCTCTGGGCCATCTGCCGCAGCACGTCTAAAGAAGCTGCGCCATACCACACCTGTTCAGATTGAGGTTACACTCACACACATAAACACGACACCCGCACACACCCACATACGTCAAATACAGACGTGAGTAATCGTGTTTGCAGTTGACAGGGGAAAAGGGGTCAGGCCAAATGTTTACCCTAAGAGAAACTAGCCTTTGCTAATATCATCAATACCGAAAGACAGTGACACAGTGACCATTTCACACTCACAGCCAGTGTGAATATGTGGGACATTCTGGTTCGCAGTACATGCTGTCGATTCAATCGCGTAGGAGTTTTCGATCAGAATTCACTGACATAAACTACAGAATGTTTTCAGCAGGCAAACCGAACCAACGTCCTAGTAAAGCAATCCTCCTTTAAAATACATGTCGGTGCGCATGTTGCTTTAAAAAGTAAGACAGCCGAGGGCTCTAATGCAGTGAGACAGCTGAATCAGAAACTGCCATCAGCAGGATGAGTCTTCAGTGCTCGACTGACACTCTGCCTAACCAACAAGAGCTTCTGTGGCTTTTCCCAAACCAAATTTTCTCTCAATCTGCCACAAGCTCAACTTCAGAGGCATAATTATCTGGAAAGGATATTTCTAAAGGATACTTCCCTTGGTGTGGTGTATATTTTAGGGATAACTTGCTTATTAGCAATACACAGTTAAGAAAAGACATTTCTGAAGTAGAAACAGATCATTTCTTCCATATTGCAACATTTGTAGATCTGAGTGTAATGATTATCAAAAAAAATGTGCAGGGTGTGGACCAAAGGTTTTTGACTGGATTTTAATATGTGGTCATTGCAGATGACAGTGACAGAGTTGGAATAAAGCCCAAAACATACTTCAGTTTTTATATGTATGATATGTTATGCTTACAGTTTGTGTAGTATGCATTCAGGTTGAATTTGCACATTTTATTTGTTTATTTATTTTATTAAGCAGCTTAACGCTATGACCTAAATTCAAAATCTCAATTAATTGAACGTTTTACCTCGATTACGATTAATGAATGATTATTTTTAACATTTCGTTGCTTCTTCTTCTTCCCCGCATAGTTATAGATGTGAATCATGAATCATGATCGCTTTTGCATGAGATCTTCCTCTCAGTGATCTTGTCTTCTCTCAGATGCACTGCTCATGAATGTTGTTGTTTTGTTTTTTTTTAAATGCCACAAGGATGCTGTTTTAGCTTGTTTTTCGATCTCTCAACTTTCAGCTCTTTCGTCATGAGTCATGTTTTTCACAGGATTCGTACCCAAGGATTCCACATCCTAAGTCCAATTCTATGCCGGATGAGCTACTGAGCAAGCTTGCTATGTCCGGAAAATGAACAAATGGAGCTGTAATCATAACCGTGTATGAAAACGATTAAAAGTTCTCGCTGTTTTACCACCTCTATCTGTTGGAAACTGCAGTGATATGTACAACTGGTATGTATTTCGCATCTTGCGAAAAAGTTCCCACAGGTACGTTTTCGTCTTGAGATCAGGTAGCAAACGATCTGTAATAACAGACATAGCAATAGTGACCACATAATAATACCAGTTACTGTTAGAGCCAATATAGTTGGCACAGCATCGTCTTTTAGTTTAAATCTTTCTGAAAACCCTACGTCGAATTGTGCCTTGTTTGAAAACAAATACATGATAAAATGACGTGAACAAAGGACCAAGTTCCTACTGACATGGTTTGGATCTTCATTAAAAATAAAGTTCATTCACACTTCCCTAATTTTGGAATCTGAAATCAAATGCAAAGACTATGTTTTTCCACAACTTGGCATTGTACAGCACCTTCTTGTCTTCAGAACCATCTTTATAATTTGGTTTCTGCTTAAACCTGCTGTCATTATTTATACTACATGTGCAAATAGGCAGTGATGTAGAAGCAGGTGTTGATCTTCTTCTGCGGAGGCGGTGTTTAGCCGCACTATTACATCATAAAGTGGCACATTCCACAACCATTTTGACAGATTGGCTTCAATAAAAGCTGTTTTTAGGATGTTTTTTAATAGTGCAATGACCTCTTATATGTCAAAAGGGAAGGGAATTTTGATTTCTCAATTCATGACACCTTTAAAAATTAAAATTCAACCCAGGATCATGAAAATACGTGGCTCTATATACTTTTTTGCAACACCGTAATTTCATACCTTACTGCATGTTTTGCGGTAGTTTCAAAGTCCAGAAAGTGACGCTAAAACACATTCAATACATGACCATGGCACGTTTTTATTACGTTGGTACAGGCAAGTATTGCTGCATTTTTTATGCTGCTTGAGGTGTTCAGAATTCAAATATCTGGGTAGTTTCACTAAAGGTTAATGCTCTATCGTGTTGGAAATATCCCCAACACCAAACCCAACTCTAAACCTACCCAGTGTTAACAAATGCAAAAGTGATATACAATTCAATTGTTGATGCAGCCATGCTATTTTAACTTCTTTATGCAGATTTGAGCTGTTTTGTTGAACCATAGTTTTACGGGGTTTGTACCGGAGCTCTTCATCAGCTCATCAGCTCCTCTTTATTACAGAGCAAACCTACTGAATTATAAAACTCATGTATATGAAGCTATATATGTGACGACAACATTCAAAAGTATCACTTTTCAAATCGCGCAGAATGTTAAAATTGTTTTGAAGTCATAACATTATAATCTGCAAGTAACTGTGTGAAAATTAGGCTTTATTAATTAAAACTCTGTACCTGTAAATCATAGTGTGAAAAGGAATAAAAGTCGTCTGAGTTTTACTGCCTCCGGTGTTCATTTCAACTGGAAACTGCAGTGATTTGTACATATGAGTATGTTTTTTCACTTTTGCAGAAATGTATATAGAGGCACGTATTTCCAATGAGTCTATGTTGTTAAAATTCGCAGTGTGTGATTTGCAGAAATTGTAAAAAGAACGTTTCCCACGGATTCAGCCATCTGTCAGCCAAAACGTCATAGCTTAACATCAGAAGCCAGAAGTTGGCATGCCAGATAATTCAAATAGAGCCACAGTGTTTGCATGTTACTGGAAACAGACCAGTGAATGGCACACTTAATTGTCACATTATGCTGCAATAAGAAAAATATATTAAAATATATTTTAAAATCCACATAAATGGCACACACACGGTTTTATTGAATGTGCAGACAGGACAATACCGCAAGGAAAGAATGGTGAAGGTCTTTTAGCTCACGAGTCTTGAATTATTGATTTCGTTTATTTTGGGTGAAGGGCAGGACATTGAAAAAATAGCCCTGGGGCTCCTTTTTCAACAAAATGGCAACCAAGTACACAGTTTCCCATAGATTATCCAACAAACAGCTAGAAGATTGACATCCAGGCTATACGGATATGAAGGCTGAAAAATAATGTAACTTCTTGATTTTTCATATTAAATAACAATTCAAACTATTTTGAATGTTCATTAAAATATATTTTAATTAAAGACTGGCATGTAGCGTCAGTTATCAGCTCTAGCTGATACATAACGACTAGGACTAGTGATGAGTCACAGTGGTTGACTCATCAGTTAATACATTTTTTCCCCCGACAAAAACACTTATGGATGTCGCTCACTGCGATTTGGCAACTGGTATGGTTTCCTGGATCAACTGCATTGTTGGACCCAAAACAACATCCCCATCAACCAATCAGACTGTAGGGTTAGGATTAGGGCGGAGGTTGGGAGCTAAACAACATGCTTATCAACCTATTATTTCCTTACAATTTAAGGGTCAGTTAATGAGTTAAGGTTAGGGATCCGGTTACAACTACGTTTGTTGACATGAACAGTGTTCCAGGACCAACAACAGATGTTGATCCAGGAACATGCCCTACTTGGCAAAATCATGAATGTGCTGCATCAAGTAGGATGTTCCTGGATCACCATCATCTGTTGGTCCTAGAGGAACATCAAAGTCAAACAAAAATTGGCGTTTTTGTCTTTTTTCTAATAAATATATCAATAAAACAAGATACGGCAAAACCATAATACAATAAGATTTTAAGAGAATATATCTTTTTATTTAATTGCGTTTATTTTCCTTACCCAATTCTTAATAGACGTTAATAAAATGTTAATAAATAGACCTAGACATAAATAATTCAAGATATATTTTCTATAAACATATCTTATTTACTTTTGCTTCCGCATTTATTTTTTCTAGAGTAATTACATCCTGTTTAAAGGATGCTCAGATATTTGTACTGGAACGTTTTTTTGGAGTGAGATCATTTTGACACAATTGTCGCTCTGAGAAATTTAAGATACATTCTCTAAAAAACAAGTCTTATTGTATTACACTTTTAATTTATTTCGTTTTATGAGCTTAGGGGGAAAAAAGTTGTGTTTTTTTTTAGTGAAAATGCTTCCTCATACACAATGTAAGTGACCTATTTCTCTTTCTGCATATCGTGTGTAACTGTGGCCCTTTAAGGCCACCAGTAGAAGAAACTGATAGGTAGAGACACGAGAGTCCTCTCAGTCCACTGCGCTTTCTGTAATGATGCCCTTCCAGGAGAGGAACATCAGACACAATCAGATATTAATTTGTTTTCTGATTATCATAACCAGCCTACATTGCATTTGATAGCTGCAGACAGCGACAACAAATAAATCTAATAATAGAAAGACAGATAAGTATCAGCTAATCTGTTCATTTGGTATATCAATTTATCTATTAATCTGAGCCATATGGAGGCTCATGCAGCTACTTCCTGTAAGAGTATTAGCCAAACACGAGCCTTCAGAATAAGCCTGGTTACTAATTTGAGGCATGCACTGGTTTTAGGGCCCATGTGTTTTTTAATAAAATAAATACAAAGCAAAACATCCACAACCCTTTTCCCCACTGAGCCTCATCCTTCATTTTTAAAACAAAAAACTCACCTCCCATCTTCTGTCTCATCCATATCACTGCTGAAACTCATTTTAGAGAGATGTCAGAAGACCAAAGCCAGGTAAAGTATCAAAATCGAAGCACCCGAGGATGTTTCACAGTCAAAACTGACGTTCGATGAAAAGCTTGAGGCAAAACGCTGTTGAATATTCAGTTTTGGGATCCGAAAGGAGGAGGAGGCAACCACACCTCCTCTTCAGAGATTAACTTGGAGGAGGCGACAATAACACATGTGCTCAGTCTCATCACCATATGTGTCCTCGCCCACGGAAACATGCGCTGACGCACGGAGACATGCGAATTTGGCTGGATGTGCTGAGCTGCAGCCTCTGAGGAACAAATCAACTTTTTGTCTTTCCACAACATAGACAGCGAGGGGAGGATGGAGAGCGAAAGACAGAGAGACAGGGAGGGGAGGGGAGAGAGAAACAGAGGAGGAGCGCGGGCGGAGGTGATTAGACTGGAGATGGTGATGACACACTTTCAGTCGCCCATCTGCAGTGCCAGTTGTCTGTGTTGTTGTGTTTGTACTTGCTATGTTCTTCCAGCTCTGCTCGTCATATATACTTATGAAATGGCTAATGCAAATTAGACATGGTTTTGTTATTCTGACATGTTAGTTGCTGCGAACAGAGCACAGGATGTGCACAGTCACAGCACACTTCCTCCTATAAGCCTATTAATGCTATAGTTTTGAAGAACGACCTCAGTGTGCTGGATACTGCTCAAGATTCTACTTGCGTAACAAAACGTCTTCCACATTTTAAAGACATGCTGCTTTTTCTGTGCATTTTTAATTTGTTTTGTTCGTTATATATGCTATTATACTTTTCAAAAGACATTTTTTAAAAGATTATTTCACTCCTGAATTAAAATTTCCTGATAATTTACTCAACCCCATGTCATCCAAGATGTTCATGTCTGTCTTTCTTCAGTCAAAAAGAAATTGAGATTTTGAGGAAAACATTCCAGGATTTTTCTCCATATAGTGGACTTCAATGGGGATCAATGGGTTGAAGGTCCAAATTGCAGCTTTGACAACAACAATCAGTCATTTTATAGAAAAAAACAAAGAAATGTATGTACTTCTTGACCACAAATGTTCGCCTTGCACTAGCATGTCTTCACGCATTACATAATCACGTTGGAAAGGTTAAGCGCGGTTTGTTCTTCATCTGTGTACTTTGGTTTAAAAAGGTAGGGAAGGATAAAAATTGTCATCTGACGTTGTTTTACCTTTTTTTGTAAATGGTGTTTGACTTTCTTTGCACGTTAGCTTTGTAAACACTGGGTCGGTACTTCCACCTACGTCACACGTGACCTTTTCAACATGGTTGCGTAATGTGTAAAGTCATGGATGCAAAGCTAATGCAAGATGAGCGTTTGTGGTTAAAAAGTATTTAAATTTGTATTTCTTTTTAGAAAATGACAGATTGTTTTGCTAGATAAAAACATTATTTCTCAGCTGGGAATGTGTAGAGCATTTTGAAGCTGCACTAAAACTGCAATTCGGACCATGAACCAGTTGATCCCCATTGAAGTCCACTATATGGAGAAAAATCCTGGGATAGGAGAAAGTATGCAGTATTTCCAAAGTATTTGCCCTTCATTTTTTTAAACTAGTGCTAAAAGGTTAAAGAGAGAAAGAATTATGAAATGCCATGAATGTCCAAAATAACTTGAACTTGATCTTTAAGGCTTACAAACTTGTACAAACTTTCATAGGAGGACTTAAAGCAGTAGTCCACTTCCAGAACAAAAATTTACAGATAATGTACTCACCTCCTTGTCATCCAAGATTTTCATATGTGAACTGAGTGTATTCCTGTTTATAACAGTTAGGGTATGTCGGAAAAACTCCCATCTCATTTTCTCCCACAACTCCAATCATCGTACATCGCTGCAGAAGTACCTACCCATTGTTTACAAAGTGAACATGCAAAGATGATCAAACGTCCTTTACAAAAAAAAAAAACATGGTAAAACAGTGACGTATTACGATTTTGAAGTTGGAGGAGAAAATGAGATGGGAGTTTTCTGACATACCCTAACTGTCATAAACAGGAATACACTCAGTTCACGTAGAGCTAGACCAAGATGAGCGTTTGCGGTTAAAAGGTATAAAAATTGTAATTTTTTTTAGAAAATAACTGATCGTTTTGCTAGATAAGACCCATCTTTCTCGGGTGGGATCATTTAAACCCCTTTAAAGCTGCATTTAAACTGCATTTTGGAAGTTTAAACTCAGGGGCACCATACATACCCATTATATGGAGAGAAATTCTGAAATGTTTTCCTCAAAAAAAATAATATCTTTACAACTGAAGAAAGAAAGACATGAACATCTTGGATGACAAGGGGGTGAGTACATTATCTGTAAATTTTTGTTCTGGAAGTGAACTATTCCTTTAAATGCAGCGTAACTCTTGCTCTTTCAGCTTAAGCTGTCTTGTGCTGACTGTATAATATCTTCACTTATCTTTCAAATCATTGCTCTTTTCTAGGCTGGGACAGGGGAGTCTTTTGGCCGGGCCGACTGGTGGAGCTTCCCTCTGGTGCTGAATTGATCACGCTCTGTTGACTGAACTTGTCCTAAATTCTCATGACCCAAATGAGAGTCCACCAGCAGGGCTGGATCAATGTATTCACATGGACATTTAACCCGACTAATCATGTCCAGCATTTTGTATAGTTGTTTTACCCAGAGGCAATAAACAGAGGTTTTCAGCTCGAAAGAAGAGCTTGCCTATAAAGTCTTCCAAAAATATGCAGGCCCTAAACAATTCTTAATTACAAATCTTCCACAATTCTGTCACACTTTAACACTTCATATCTACTCCAAATAAACATCTTAGGGTTAGGAAACTCCACAATTTAAATGAAATGACACAGTAAATACTGCTATTTGATAGCATAGATGTACATATGTCCAGCCCTCTCGAATATGAATTACATGCCACGGCCTCCCATTCAGGCAAACCTGCTTTCAGTTGCCAGTCAGTTAAATAAGAGTGGGTCAATGTGTCCTCTCCAGAGGGTCAGTGAAAGTGGGGTCAGATTTATGTAGTTCAACTGTATGAGCCACATACCAGAGAATGACAGAGTCACAATGATTCAGTGGCACATTGCCCTCTACCTGCACTGAGCGGCAATATGACAAAAGCCTGCATTTCTCTACTGAGCTGACGGAGGACAAGTGACGCAAGCTATAGAAACGTGTTCTAAAATCGGCCAAAAATATCAAACATGTTCGATATCCTCCAATTAGGTGGAATCAGAGTCTGAAGCTAAAAAATTGGAGTCTGTGACCATCATACACTACGCAATTTTCTATGGAACATGTTAACTCACATCTGCAGACTGGCTCTGATTTTCGGCAACTAGTGTCAACTTCTCCAGACTGTAAATCTGTGGAAATCTGGGCAAAAAATGTATAGTTACAAACCCATAAGACTTTCAATCATTTTTAAAAACACTCTACTGAAAGCCCAAAACTTTGGCATTTAAAAAAAAGTTCAAAAAACACTGTGAAAGAAATTGAGCGTTTGATTTAAAATTTAAAATCTTCTGAAGATCCAATCATTGCGTATGATTAATACATTTAATTTAGTGTTTTTTTTACATATAAAACATTAATCAATGCAGAAACTGAGTATATCAAATATGGAAAATCTCAACAGTACTTTCTTGATGTGCAAGTAAAAATTTTCATTGGTTCTTGCAGAAGCTCAAGAACATGTTGACACTGTTCTTGCAAATACATTTGAAGCGCACTATGCATGTGATCTGATCACTGTTTATATGTGAATAAAAGTCTAAATAAAATTGATTCATCATATAATGTGATCGTTTCTCTTCGAAAACTTCAATTAAAATGCTCAATTCATAAATATTTCTTTTACCATCTCTTCATGAACATTTGGTGGAATGGGCTTTACAATGAATCCACAGAAATCTCTCAGGTTTCATTAAAAATATCTTCAGGGGTTAGTTCAACCAAAAATTAAAATTCTGTCATTAATTACTCGCCCTCAGGTTATTCAAAGCCGGTAAGACCTTTGTTCATCTTCGGAGCACAAATTACGATATTTTTAATGAAATCCAAGAGCTTTCTGAACCTGCATAGACAGCAACACAACTACCACATTCAAGGCCTGGAAAGGTAGTAAGGACATTGATAAAATAGTCCATGTCACATAATTGGTTCAAACTTAATTTTAGGAAGCTACAAGAATAGTTTTTGTGTGTTTCACCTGTGTGGTGCTGCTGGCACCGAGCCAGTGTTCCGACGTAAAACGTTCATCTTTCTCAGTTCATCGTCTGTATATTCTGGTTCAAATAAGTAAGGCTGGACAAAAAATTTCAAGTCCTCCTCTCTGTCGAAATCTTCAGACATGTTTACGAAGACTGTTTAATGTTGCGTCAGCAACACCACACTTATGCATTGTGATGCTCTTGTAAAGGTGCAACGAAGACTGACACTGAAGAGAAGAAACTGTTGAATAAAGTCAACAATTTCATGAAGTATTCTTGTAGCTTCAATACATTACGGTTGAACCACAGATGTCATATGGACTATTTTATCAATGTCCTTACTACCTTTCTGGGCTTTGAATGTGAAAGTAATGTTGCGGTCTATGCAGGGTCAGAAAGCTCTCGGATTTCATCAAAAATATCTTAATTTGTGTTCTGAAATGTATAAAGGCCCTGCGGGTTTGGAACGACATGAGGGTGAGTAATTAATGACAGAATTTTCATGTTTGGGTGAACTAACCCTTTCAGTGTTTTGAAGATGCGCAAAAGTTTTATGGGTTTGGAACAACACCAGGGTGAATTTTCATTTTTTGGATGAATGGGTGCATTTAAACATGTTTCCAATAATCCCAACAGAGGGCCGGGCCACGACTTTCCTCCGCTGCCCTGCATTCAGTCCCATCACCATCGAGGGGAGCCCCAGGCTCATGCGAACACACTGGTCCTGTCTGCTTGTTCTCAAAGCCTGAAGGCATAAAAAGCAGCCCATCTGACGCAGAAGCACTGATATCAGGCAGGCGAGAGCCTCCAGCTTGGCCCGAAGAGCAATGTCACTTCCTTGTTTGTTCTTTCTCACTTCACTGCATTCAATTACTAAATCTTGGTCTCAAACAACTCATTATCCCTAATGCAGTTTCTCCCTGCCCTCTCCTCTTTTCTCCCTGCCTGTTTTCCTCCCTCATTCTTATTTTCGCTCCGGGCGTGATTGCGGTCCCTGTTGGATCAGACAAGAAACCCAGAGTGTAATCACACCCAGAGGTCCGTCACGCTAAGAATCCTAACTGTTCATCATACCTCACTCCAATCGACATCAACACCCCCCAATCACCACCTCCTTCAGCTGCCTGGCAACCAGCTCCCATGGCAACCACTCCTACAAGGGGTGTATGGGGTGAGTTCCAATGCCTGATGGAAGGAAGAGGCTATGGGAGAAAAGAAGCACGGAAATGAAGCGCTATTGCAAACACATTTTGAATAATTGTTGACTTGACACTACTTTCTGGCAAATGGTGGGGAAAATTCAAAGTTTAAGTACTCATAAGTGCGAGGAGAAAGTTTAACATACCTAATGCTAATATTTATACAAAGAATCTCTCTGCCAAATGGGAGACTGTTTTTGAAGAATCTGGTTTTCATTGGCTGAGAGCAGGGTGTCCACTGGCTAATATAATACCCATATGAAGATTATAGTAAATGAGGCCTGCACAAAATAGTGAAAACTCCCTTTAAAATAGTGGAAATTATTAGAAAACTGCAAAACTGGGTGTGTTTGTTTCTTCTGGTTTCTAAACAAGAGTGGAGTAGTTTAAAATCAATACGAATTACCATTTGCAAGACAATTTGCTTCCATAATGTGACAAATGGAACGAGATATCCAAGTGAAATGAGATATTCAACAAGAAAAAAAAAAAAAAAGTTGGGCACAACTTTATTCATCAAAGAATGATTGGGTTGTAAAAAGTGGCCAATACAAATAGAATGGAGCCGATTCAAGCTTGCTGAAACAACGCTTAAAGCATTGCTTAATTCTGTCATTAATTACTCACCCTCATGTCCTTACAAATCCGTAAGACCTTCGTTCATCTTCAGAACACAAATTAACATATTTTTGATGAAATCCAAGCGCTTTCTGACTTTAGACAGACAGCAACACAAATACCATGTTCAAGGAAGAGAAAGGTAGTAAGACCATTGTTTAAAAATCCCACACTGTAAAAAAAACATTTTGTTAAGTCAACTCCAAAAAGTTTAATCAACTTTAAATGTTAAGTAAATTTGTGTTGAATCGACAAAAATTTAAAGGAGAAGTCCACTTCCAGAACAAAAATTTACAGATAATGTACCCACCCCCTTGTCATCCAAGATGTTCATGTCTTTCTTTCTTCAGTCGTAAAGAAATTATGTTTTTTGAGGAAAACATTTCAGGATTTTTCTCCATATAGTGGACTGGTATGGTGCCCCCAATTTTAAACCTCCAAAATGTAGTTTAAATGCGACTTCATATGATCCCAAATGCGGTTGTAAACGATCCCAGCCGAGGAAGAAGGGCCTTATCTAGCGAAACGATCGGTTATTTTCATTAAAAAAAATACAATTTAAATACTTTTTAATCTCAAATGCTTGTCTTGTCTTGCTCTGCCTGAACTCTGTATTCTGGCTCAAGACAGTTAGGGTATGTCGAAAAACTCCCTCAACTTCAAAAAATAATTTCAAAATCATCCTACATCACTGCAGAAGTACCGACCCAGTCTTTGCAAAGTGAGCATGCAAAGAAGATCAAACACCCTTAACAAAAAAGGTAAAACAGCGATATAGGACGATTTTGAAGTTGAGTGAGAACATAAGATGGGCATAATTCGTTTTTCGACACACCCTAACTGTCATGAACCGGAAAAAAACAGAGTTCAGGCAGAGTAAGACAAGATGAGCGTTCAACTTTAAAAAGTATATAAATTATATTATTTTTATGAAAATAACCGATTGTTTCACTAGATAAGACCCTTCTTCCTCGGCTGGGATCATTTACAACCGCATTTGGGATTGCTTGAAGCTGCATTTAAACTGCATTTTGGAAGTTCAAACTCGGGGCACCATATCAGTCCACTATATGGAGAAAAATGATGAAATGTTTTTCTCAAAAAACATAATTTCTTTACGACTGAAGAAAGAAGGACATGAACATCTTGGATGACAAGGGCGTGAGTACATTATCTGTAAATCTCTGCTCTGGAAGTGGACTTCTCCTTTAAGGCAGCTGGGTAACAAGCCCAGCTTTTAAGTTTAACAAAATTTTTCTGTTTAGTCAACTCAAATATCTATTATTATTCAACATAAATATCTTAATCTGTGTTCCGAAGATGAAGGAAGGTCTTACGGGTTTGAGAGTAATTAATGACAGAATTTGCATTTTTGGGTGAACTATTCCTTTAAGTAATGGATGGAAGCGAAATGTAGCACTTCTGATAAATGTCCATGCAGGCATATTATCAGCCGATAATCTCAAAATGGCTAAACGCCATCCAATTAATCTTTCTGTCTAATGTATTACTCTATCAATAGTTGAGAGTTAAATGTCAACAGTGCTCACAACATGCTAACACTTTGTTTTTATTCCTTTCTCCCCCCACAAAGGCTACATTTCCCTGAAAATTTTAATTAAATGCCGCCGGGTGCACAGTTCACAGTACGCTCAAGACCGAAAAATAAATAGACCACAGTGGGAAAGCAAGAAAAAGGCCAGTGACTGACAAATGTCAGCATGACAGGACCTCCAACCATATCCGGAGTCCATTTATTGAATAAACACAGAAAGTGTTTTTATAGATTAATAGCCACAATTATCAGGCTGCAGACGAATGGTGCGATGACTCAAGCACGTTATATGGAGGTTTCCGTCACTCTGGTAAGAGTGAGTCAGGAATAGTGAGAGGAAAGGAGGACAGGCCCACAGATGGCCCACAGCAGGGCTGGGACATGCCACATGGCTCCTCCTTGACAGCTAGTGGCATCCAACACAGGGAGCAGAAGTGGACAACTTTGTTATGCTAATGGGGTGGGACAGCTGCCTGGGGTCATGGGGCGAACTTAGAACGTCACTGCAAAAAAAAAACCTTGATAAACCTATCAACACAGAAGACCATGGTTCCTATCAGTGCCTTAAGAAACAATGGTTGTAGTGAAAAACCTATCATTTTAGGAATGGACAATGTATATGAGTGATTTTGATTTTGAATGAGTTAATTTTGGTATTGGCTAATATTGAATATTTAATTGTGTATGCTAATTAGATTACATAACACTCATTTTGAAGTAATAATTTAACACGTAATAATAGTGTTAAATGTGATTATCCAGCCTCAGAATGAATTCCCATTATTTATACAGTAATACTGTTAATGTGTTGTGACACCTCAGTTTACTTTTAATTATTTTAATTTTATTACTTTTAATTTATTTAGATAAATAGTACAGAGTTTTTAATCTTGGCCACTTATCAGTTACCTTTTTATTTAATTTTAATTTTTAATCAAAATTAATCATTAAAAACACAATTTCACTTAAATGTAACCTTCTTCAAATCTCAGAATGAATTTTTCATTATAATGTTGTGAGGCCTGGCTAAATGTACTTTTAGCGTTCAAAACAATTAATTTTAGTTTTATGTATTTGTATATTTGTTTATTTAAAAATAGCATAGGGTTTTGGCCATTTATTGCTTAACTTTTCAGTTAATTTTTAATCTTAACTCAAATTTTTAATCAAACTTAATCTTTAAAAACAGAATAATACTGTTAAATGCAATCTTTATCAAATCTCAAAAATGACTTACAATTTTTCTTACTGTACACTATAACATTGTGATGCCAAAATGAACTTGCAGCATTTAAAATGATTTATTTTAGTTTTATTAATTTAATTACATAAAAATAGCAGCCTATAGAATTTTTATTCTTGGACACTTATCAGTTACCTTTTCTTTTAAATTTTAATTTTAATTTTTAATCAAAATTAATCCTTAAAAATACAATCACACTGTTATTTGCAATCTTTTTCAAATCTCAAAATGAATTTTCCATTATAATGTTGTGAGGCTTGACTAAATGTACTTTTACAGTTTAAAATAATTCATTTTAGTTTTATTCATTTATTTATTTAAAGTTATTTAAATAAAAATAGTGTATGATTTTGGTTCATTTATTGCTTAACTTTCCAGTTAATTTTTTATTTTAACTCAAAGTTTTAATCAAACCTAATCTTTATAAATACTGTTAAATGCAATCTTTATCAAATCTCAAAAATGACTTACCATTTTTCTTACTGTACATTATAACGTTGTGATGCCAAAATTTGCTTGTAGCATTTAAAATGATTCATTTTAGTTTTATTAATTTATTTATTTAGATAAAAATATTATAGAATTTTTATCCTTGGCCACCTATCAGTTTTCTTTTCATTTAATTTTTAATTTAAATTTAATTTTTATTTTAAAAAATCCTCAAAAACACAATGACACTGTTAAAAGCAATCTTCTTCAAATCTCAAAATGAATTTCCATTTTTCATTCACAATATTTTAATGTTGGTCTGGCTAAATGTCCCTTTTTTGTGATTAAAATAATCATCATTTAAAATGATTCATTTTAGTTTTATTTTTGTATTGATTTAGATAAAAATAGTATCATTTTTTTTAATCGTGGCCATTTATTGGTTATCAGTCATAACAAGAACATAATTATCAGCTTATCAGTATTGGCTGGAATTTTGCTTCCCTGCCTTCTTTTGATGACAGCCATGTCACTTTTTTTAGGTAACTTTTTTCTTTTGTTTTCAAGGACTATTTGAAATACGTCATGAATGACGTCTACATGCTGCAGTTCCATTTTTGAGTGACAACAGTGGCATATGTGCACTTGTTTGACCCTGATGTGATACACAACCAAAGGGAGTAAAAAAAAGTGTTCTTTTTTTTTAAGGAACATCAAAAATGCAAGCCAGTCACTTTGCATTTAGCAACTACTGCTGTTGTCTGCACTGAGGAATAGAAATCATTATCCTGTTAGGCCATGCTATGAAAACTTCTCAAAATAAACCGCCTAAATCGAAAATATTCCAGAAATACCACTGAAAACCTTCTGCGGCCTTCAATACTCCAGAATAAGAGGTAAAAGACGGCTGCTATTTGTGGACTAGACTGATTGTGCTTTAGTAGTGCTTAGCTATATTGTGCACGCTTTACCCAGAGAACTGGATGACCTTCACTAGGCAGTTACAATGTATTGATTCAAACTAAAAGGCAAGAATAGCCCAGCAGACAGAATGAAGTTAGCGTCCCATGTTAGAATGAAATGACTGTTATCTCCACCTCTCGGCCGGTCAGCAAAAGTCATTTAAGCCGTGGAAGCGCACCTTACCGTGAGTGTTTTGTCTGGTTGTTAGGAAACAAAATCTTGGGAGAGAAAAGGAGGCCTCTGACTTTACAAAAACTCATTCAAGATGCTTCCTGAAAACTTTCCCCACTTGATATAAAGAATGAATGGAGTTGCTGGAAGCCACTGACTTCAATTTTTTGGAAAAAAAAATACTACGAAATGGCTACCATCAAATGTTTGGTTTCCCACATTCTTAAAAATTATCTTATTCTGTGTTCAGCAAATGACAGGTTTGGAACAATATGAGGGTGGGTAAATGAAATAAGGTTAGGCGGAGAGTTTGGTTTAGGTTTGCTTGTAGCGATGCATAATTTACACAAATACCAACACTAGAATTTATATATTTCAATACCAGAAGTACAGTATCTCTAGAAGAGACATAGGGGTTACACTTTACTTTAAGGTGATGTTGTTAAAATGGAATTACACAAATAAGTACTGAGAAATAACAATTAACTGTGTACATCTACTACAGGTTTTCGGTTTAAAGTTAATTGCTTGTAATTTGCTGTTATTAATTATTAATGCTGTTATTAAATGTTGTTTGTAATTACTGTAACTACATCACCCTAAAATAGTGTTACCCACATATGTAAGATTTTATACGAGACATACAGTTGAAGTCAAAAGTTTACATACACCTTGAAGAATCAGCAAAATGTTAATTATTTTACATAAATAAGAGGGATCAAACAAAATGCATGTTATTTTTCCACACTGAGGACAACTGAGGGACTCATATGCAACTATTACAGAAGGTTCAAACACTCACTGATGCTCCAGAAGGAAAAAACGATGCATTAAGACCCAGGGGGTGAAAACTTTTGGAATTTGAAGATCAGGGTCAATTTCACTTATTTTGTCATCTGGGTAACATGTAAGTATCTTCTGTAGCTTCCGAAGCGCAGTACTAAATGAAAAAATATATATTTATGTAAAATAAGAAAGGTGTACACATCCTCATTCCATTCAAAAGTTTACACCCCCCGGCTCTTAATGCATTGCTTTTTCTTCTGAAGCATAAGTGAGCATTTGAACTTCTGTAATAGTTGCATATGAGTCCCTCAGTTGTCCTCAGTGTGAAAATATGGATCTCAAAATCATACAGTCATTGGAAAGAGTTCAAATACACAAAAATGCTGAAAAGCCAAAGAATTTGTAGGACCTGAAGGACTTTTCTGAAGAACAGCTGGCAGTTTAACTATTCAGGACAAACAAAAAACTCATGAACAACTATCACTAAACAAAAAGTTAACAACACAGTATTAAGAATCAAGTGTATGTAAACTTTTGAACACTGTCATTTTTGTAAATTTAACTATTATTTTCTCTCGTGGACTATATGTAAGCATCTTTAATGTGAAATATCTTATTCAGGTCAGTGCTAAATAAAAAAATAACATGCATTTTGTATGATCCCTCTTATTTTGGTAAAATAATTAACATTTTGCAGATTCTTCAAGTCAAGGTGTATGTAAACTTTTGACTTCAACTGTATGTAAGCTCTTCAAATATGAGATCTAATATATTCAGGCTAGATTCTTCTAGATATAGGATTTTAAAAACTTTATCCAGAAGAGACAAACCAAAAAAACTGGAGAAGATATAAAAGGTGTGGCCCAACAAAGACAAGGATCTGAAGAGGCTGGACGGGTGGACATACAGGGATTAAAAGCACGGATCACAGATGGCCACCGCGTCTCATCTTTCAGTGGGCCCCAGCAAATAATTAGCAGAGGTATGCTGTGCGGCTTTTGTCAGCACGTGCGTCTGTCAAACACGAGCGTGTGTCAGGAACAATGGCGGGACGACAAAGGGACACGGGCCGGCCTCCCCGCCACCACCACAATCGCTGTGAATTGCAAGGCACGTGCAACTTGGAACAATAGGGAACGGGACGGGTACTGGGTGGCATCAAGCCGACACAAGGCCCACCCTCAAGGTATCTGGCCAAAAAGCTTCAGCATCAGCATTCTGCCGGACCCTGTTCGACAATTGTGTTGCAAACAGTTTTGCGAAAGCGCCTGTGCCTATGAATTGTGAATGCATATGGAAGCGGGGTTAATTCAGTGGAAGGGAGGTCACGCCAAAAGAAAGGAACATAAAAAGATCCTAACAGCTGGGACAGATCTACAGGGATACAATGGAGTCGGAGTGGAGGAGGGGGAGTGGCAGAAGAGAAATGGGACAGGGAAAAAAAAAAAGATGGGTAGACGGGCCACCTTTCTAGAAGCCTGACAGGGGTCCTTTGTTACGGCAGCTGGTTGTAGGGAGGTCAGACCAGCTGTGCTTCCACTGACCCCCTCCCCCCATCTCGCTCCGCTCCCTGACCAAACACAGCCAGCTGTATAGGGGAGGAGTTAGGGGGTTTCAGCGAGTTTGGGGGAGGGTGTCCACGCAGTGTCCAAATCTTAGGACCCTACATGACTCACATCTAAGCAAACTGAGGTTTCTCACTGTGGAATGGATCCAGTGCATTTGGCTCTGGACCCTAAAGCATTCAGACTCTAAAGTAATGGTAGATAGTGACAAGCAATAAATCACCTTGAGGCATTGAGCACTGATAACTGTGTTTGATTGGTCAAATAACAAAGGTAGACATTTCACCTAGTATTTCAAGATTTGTGAAGGAATAGTGCACTTTTTTGTTTCCTTTGAGTATTACGTGAAAATGTTTTATTTTAAATTCACTCTGCATTTAATTTTCTATCAGGAAATTGTGAAATATATATACATAAAATAAATTAATGAATGAATACTCATTAGGAAGCATTAAAGGGACAGTTCACCAAAAAAAATGAAAATTACTTCATGACTTACTCACCCTCAAGCCATCCTAGGTGTATATGACTTTCTTCTTTTAGATGAATACAATCTGAGTTTCATTTAAAAAATGTCCTGGTTTTTCCAAGTTTAATAATGGCAGTGAATGGGGGTTTAGATAGGTAAGTTGTATGGATGAAGTCCAATAAAAGTGCATAAATCCATCATAAAAGTACTCCACACAGCTCCGGGGGGTTAATAAAGGCCTTCTGAAGAGAACTGAGTCATGGAGTCATGTGGAACACGTTTTAATAATGGATTTATGCGCTTTTATCGAACTTTATCCATCCAACTTTATCTTCAACCCCATTCACTGCCACTATAAAGCTTGGTAGAGCCATGACATTTTTTAATATGGCTCTGATTGTATTCGTCTGAAAAAGGAAGTCATATACACCTAGGATGGCTTGAAGGTTAGTACATTATGGGATAATTTTCATTTTGGGGTGAACTATCCCTTTAAATTCATAAAAAATTACAGTAAGGATGTTTATTTTGTTACAAAATAACTGTCTAATAAATGTCAAATAAATTACTGATTTTGAACTTCCAAAATGTAGTTTAAATGCAGCTTCAAAGGGCTCTTAATGATCCCAGCAGAGGAAGAAGGGTCTTATCTAGCGAAACAATCTGTCATTTTTTTGGAAAATAAAAATTTGTATACTTGTTAAGCACAAAAGCTCGTGTAGCACAGGCTCTGGGATGCGCGCTCACGACGCTACTTACTACTGAATCACGTCAAAGGTCACACAGAACATAGGCGGAACTACAGACCCAGTGTTTACAAAGCGAACGCGCAAAGACTAAGAATGTGCAAGTAAGTCAAAAGCTGTTTACAAACAAAATGGTACAATAATATCGGACGATCCTGAAGTTTTAGGAGAAAATAAGATGGAGTTTTTCGACATACTCTACCTTTTTGAGCCGGAGCACACAGACGACAAACTTACATGATTCGTAGTAGTGATGGGAAGTTCGGATCATTTTACCGTCTTGGACCTTTGAGTCTCATTCTGCAAAATGAAAGAATCTTTTTGCGAGTCATTTTGCTCATTTCGTTCATTTTAGCAAAATCAGCAT
Source organism: Cirrhinus mrigala (assembly GCA_036247105.1). Taxonomy (NCBI): domain Eukaryota; kingdom Metazoa; phylum Chordata; class Actinopteri; order Cypriniformes; family Cyprinidae; genus Cirrhinus; species Cirrhinus mrigala. The sequence continues at coordinate 12,747,707 of CM070021.1, forward strand.
CATGTGACAGCCCCATAAGTTGAACGAACAACTCGAAAAACCTGAAGACTCGAAACAGGTGAACTAATTCCAGTACAGAACCTAACAGGATGTTGCGCATGCGCGAATGAACGAATCACTATATATATATATAACGTCTCCAATGCTTGGTGGGCACAATTATTGTCACCCATTCATATTTGCTTTTAGCTAGCACACTAGAATGACTAGGAGTATGATATTGTCCAGCCATGACTTCCTGTTGCACAGGATTCTAAATATAGACAAAGGCCAAATTCCCTTAATCATCCATCACAAGGAATAAAACCAAATAATATCGTTCTGATGTGCAGAACAAGATTGTTGAGCTTCACAAAATAGAACGTGGCTGTAAGAAAAGAGCTAAAGCATTGAAAATCCTAATTTCCGTCATTAGGACAATAATTAAGAATTCCAATCAACTAAAGATGTTACAAATCTGCCTGGAAAAGGATGTATGTCTATATAGTCCTAATGCATGGTGAGGAAGAGAGTTTAAGTGTCCAAAGACTCTCCAAGGATCACAGCAGGAGCAATGCAGAGATTCGTTGAGTCTTGGAGTCAAAAGACTAAAAAAAAAAATTCAAACTACATCAACACATGTTGTTCAGGAGGGTTTTAAGAAAAATCCTCCTTGCTCATCCAAAAACAAACTCCAGCATATTCAGTTGTCAGACATGACTGAATTTCGAATGAGACTGAAGCCTGTGGTCAGATGAAACTAAAAAAAGAGCTTTCTGGCAGCAAACCCACCAGATGGGTTTGGTACAAAAAGTACCCCATGTCCACGGTTAAATATACTGCTGGATCTTTAATATTGTGGGCTTATTTTCCTGCCAGAGGTCCTGGACGTCTTGTTCAGATACATGGCATCAGGGATTCTAGCAAATAAAAAAATCTAAATCTGACTGCATCTGTTAGAAGTTCTATACTGAGCTGTGGTTGGATCTTCCATCAAGACAATGATCCAAATCAAACATCAAAATCAACACAAAAATGTGTCACTGAGCATAAAATGAAGCTTCTGCCATGGCCGTCCCAGTTGCCTGACCTAAACCCTATAGAAAATGCGTGAGGTGAACTGAAGAGAAGAAGCACCAGCATGGAGCTGGTAAACTGAAGGATCTGGAGAGTTTCTGTATGAGGGAATGGTCTCTGATCTCTTGTCAGGTGTTCTCCAAACTCTTCAGGCATTAAAGGAGAAAACTCAGAGATGTTATCTTGAATAAAGGACGTTGCAATAATTGGGTGCCAATAATTGTGGTCAACATGAACTAGAGAAAAATTTATTTCATAGTAAGAATTTCCCCCTGATTTCCATTGTTTTACTTCAATGATAGGTTACAATTTTGTGAATTTTTTGAATGAAAGATTAAAAGGATAAACACTGCAGATTTCTTTTCACAGCCACCTTTGCTCATTTACCAAGGGTGCCAATATTAGTGGAGGGCACTTTATATACATTTTACATTTGACATAAAAGATGACATACTTTTAATAAACCTAGAAAATTGCCATTACAAAGGTGAAAACAAAATTCCCCTGTAAATCAGTCAAAGGACTCAAATATCACTATTTGGCTAATTTTTGCTCAGATTTTTTAATATTGATTAGAAGCTCCTAAAATTTTGACTGTGCGCCTATTTTTTTTTTTTTTTAAGAAAAAAAACTTCTAAAAAGAAAAGTAAGCGTAGAGCAATCTGATTTTCAAAAAAAGAAAAAAGAAAAAATCCCAAAGTTTACATGACACTATTATGAGAGAGAACACATTTGATTTATGGTGGTCTACGATGTGTAAAAACTCTTATGCTATGCACTGCCCCCCTCTAAGACCATCTGCCTTAAATTCATAATGCATGTCACTGTATTACCTAGAAATGTTTCTTTTTATTTTACCATTAAAAGCTGTTAAAACATTTACAAAGTGAACCTACTGATCCCAATATCTATGTACCATCAGTCTGCTCGTAAACTCATGGCTCTACCCGTTGCTTGCAAAGGCTGTGCATTTTCAGGAAAGGCTTGGCTCTATTGATGGAGACATCTCACTTAACCATTTAGAGTTCGCAGAGGTCTTCTTATGGTCTATAAGAACTCCATAATGGAAGCTAAAGTGGCCATACACATAGCAGGAAGACATTGTAGAGGTCCTGCAAAACTGCAATGAACCATATTCACTATATTATTCAAAAACAGTTCCAGCAGAGCTCTTATTACACTACATCATGTTTCCAGACTTTCTGCAATGACAGCCTGCGGGCACCATTTCACAATGGATATATTTGCAAGTGAAGTCTGCACTGTGGATTGCTAATGAGTACTTGAGCTTGAGGTACACTATGATACTAACAAACTGAAAAGATCCTATTAGGAATATATATGTATATATATATTTAGACCTTGAATTTGAGGTCTGCCTCTTTAAAAACATCTTCAGTCAACTGAAATGGTACTCAAGACTCTTCATTTGCAGGCTGGTACTAAAAAGGAAGTTCAAAATGCACAAAGCAAAAATCTCACTGGAGACTTCCATTTCATCAAAAAGAAAAATTTAAATCACTGAAAACCTCCAATGGTAAATGACTTTGAACTGAAAGAATTCTGTTATTGATCTAACTAAAACATATTAGTCACAAACTTAAACTACAACATTGGCAAATAAATAAGCAAACACATTTCACAAAAGAATTACACTAGAGCTCTCACAAAATGCTATGCCTGTATTTAATGTTGGGGATTATAAGGGGTCCCATTTTCCACAAGTTGATATAATTCTTTAGGGTCTTAAAGAAAAGTCTATAATACACTTTGGTTAAAAATTCTCAATGGTAGTGTAAAACAACATCCTTTTAACCTTGTCAAAATAAGCTCTGCAAAAATCATCTCATTCTGAGGGATTGTTCCTTTAAATGCAAATGAGCTCTGCTCACCCCGCCTCTCTCTTCTCTCTGTGGAGTGACAAGCCTGTTTACTTTAGCCGCATTTAGCCACTAAACTTGCTAACTAGCATGTTATTAGGAAAGGCGATCGCAAAGATTCATAAAAAAAACCCTTATACTCACTTCTGCTGTAAGTGAAGCTGGATCACAAATGATTCGCGTCAACACAGACACATTTATGTAGATCGGGAGGTGCATTCCATTCACAAACAAATGTAATCCCCTGCATCTTCAGCGGCTCAGATGTCAGGAGTAAATGACGACCACTATGTTCATTCTTACATCCAGCAACACAATCGCTCAATCGCTCAATCTGAGATATTCTTGTCTAACTTACATCCCTGCTCCAGCATCGAAACAATGGAGGGCGGACTGTTACAGCTGATCTGAGGTAAGAGCTCATGTCAATCAACTATCGTGGCGGCCTCTGTCGGTGTGACGCCACAACCACAGGCATCTGAGAATGGCTCGATTTGAAAAAGGGGATATCATTTTTACAGATTAATTAAAAACCACTGCATAGATTTTTGTTTTTTAGATTTGTACATACACTGCCAACACACATTAATGTTCAAACAACATGAAAAAGTGAACTTAGCATCCGAAGACCCCTTTAAGATAATTTGTGTGGCCAACCAAGACATAAATACCAGGGATGGGCATTTCATGTGATTTTGTAGTATACTTAAACACATAAAGGAACATTTTAGTTAAAAAGTAAAATAATAAGTCTTAAACATACATGAAATGTACATAGTGCTTCACTCATTAGCATTACACAACTTCAACAGATTAAAATTGGAATCTAGAACTATATGAAAAATATATGACCACAGAATGTATATAAAGTTAAGTTACTACATAATAACAATAAAAATTGTCATTCGCCCCTGCTACACAGAAGAAAAGCAAACTGCTAGCATACAGGCTAATGAATGCTAAAAGCAATACAATGGCCATATAAAGTGTATTGTTTATATCTCATAAACAAAAACCATATGAAAGCTCTGGTAAAAGTCAACATCTTAAGCTTGCAGGGATATACGGTCTCTTGTAGCACTTCACATATTCTTTCCAACTTATGAACAGATCCTATTTAAAATAATTCCCACTCATCTTGGCTAGATTCACCATTATCCTCGGGGAAGAACTGGCTCAGCGTTCTGTCTGTCATCTGCCTTTTCCAAACACACAGGTGAGGTGTGTTTCATTGTACAGCATGCAAAGCAAATTTTGTAAATTTTGAATACCCTGCTGAAGAAAAAAAAAACAGCTAAAACCAGCCTAGGCTGGTTGGCTGGTTTTACCCTGTTGAAAAAAAACAGCATATGCTTGTTAGATTTTGTTTATGAAAATCTAATTTTGAAGCATGGATGCTGGTTTTAGCTGGTTTAAACTGGTTCTCAGCTGGTTTAAGCTGGTCCTTAGCTGATTTATGCTGGTCCTGAGCAGGAGGGAACAGCTTAGGATCAGCACATGACCAGCTAAGGACCAGCTTCCCTTACAAAAAAAAGAAGTTTATTCAAGTGTGCTAATAGTATACTTCTTTTAAACTAAAAAATAGAAAGTATACTTTTAGTCTACTTTTTATGTACTTCTCAGAAATATACTTAAAATGACATTTAAGTATACTTGACTTATACTTAGACAAAGTCTAAATATATTTGAGCTATACTTGTACTCCTAGAATCCGTGTTTTCATTGTTATACGGTAGGGGGCGCTAGTACACATCTTCTGTACAGAATGTCCAAAAAAAAAACACAAGTGAAGAAGAAACTAAAACAACAGATGCTTCCACATGTAATGTAACAGGATCATCAAGCATAAAACAGCATCAAAACTGTGCAATGTTGTGGAATTAAATGTTGACCAATGAAGAGGTAATAATGACTGTCAAGCTTTGGGTTGTTGATCACTCAATCTACGTTTTAATTATATCATTCTGAATCCAATTCATAGTTTTGTTTTATAGACTTTTTGTTCAAAATGTTTATTTCTTCTATTTATGAAACTTACCCACATTCAAGTGTTTAAAAAAAAGAATGCATTAAGCTAGAATAAAATGTTTTTGTTCTTTCTTTTGATGTTTTGTATGTGAGACTATACTTCAAAGTGTACTAAAAATGCTACTAAGTATTTAATTAGTAAACCATCAGTATACCTATAAGTTCACTTTTAGTATAGCTGCACTACAAACTAAAAACTTAGATGTAAACTAGTTGTATACTCAAAGTGGGACAATTTAGTCCCAAGGAGTATTGAAATAGTACACTCACAAGTATACTACTATATACACTGATATTTGGATACTTACTACATAAAGTATACTAAAAATATACTTGAACTTTACTTAAGTATACTTAATAAAATAAACTTGAAATATACTACTTTTTGATAAGGGTTAAACCAGCTCAAACCAGCATCCATGCTTCAAAACACCCAACCAGTATATGCTGTTTTTTTTTTTTTTGCTTTGTTTTTTTCCAACAGCGTAACTAAGCTGGAAGTAGTTGGTTTTAGCTGGTTGGTCAGCCTGACCAACTAAGGAAGTGGCCAAAACCCTCTAAAACCAGCCTAATGACCAACTATGACTTAGCTTAGGCTGGTTTTAGCAGTTTTTTTCAGCAGGGAAAGCATAAGTTTGTATCCAGGTTGGGGTTAAACACAACTAATCGGTCAATCATACAATGAAGTGATGGATATTAGGGCTGCAAAACTGCAAAATCATCAAATTCCAAAGGCTGCGAATGTGATTTTTATATACATTTTCTTAAACACTTGCTTTTGTTTATTTTACAAATAGCAATCTTATTTTAACACATTTATCTATTGGTAGTATAGGAGTAGTAGTATTAACTAAATGGTGAAAAAGGGAATGTTCAGAAAATTCTTTGTGAAACTGAATACGTTTATTTTCTAGCCTCACTCAAACTGATGAAAAAGTGAAAGTGATTGAGACCACTACACCAAGATAGCGAGCAAGTGCTGCAATAATAGATGAGATGGGCTGCCCACAAGCACTATTGATCGAGGGCAGGAGGCTAAAAAGAAAACGGGATAGACAGATGTGATTTAGCATACTGTGGAAGGAAAGAAGAAATCCAACATTCTCCGGCTAGTGCTAGTGTTTCATGATACTAGCATCCATCTTGGTCATTGCGTAACATAGTATTTTTCAGTTTTTTTTGTTTTGTAATGTAGATGTTCTATATAATTTTTGGACCGTTGGATCTTCGCAACTTCGCAGTCGCACTGCACAACGTCCAGCTTTGACAACAAAATTCTTTTCTGAGAAGTTTACATGAACTCTGTTTACATAAAATCAAACTTTCCATAAACTCCTTGCTGACACTTTAGCCAATGGTTTGCGGTAATGGTATTGGTGACATGATGAAAGTATATTAAAATTAGTCAAAAAGAGAACAGACGCAACAAATACAACTTCACCTCAACATGCGTGATCCCATCTCAAGTGGTTAGACGAGACAGATCTCCATTTTACTACTGTACACCATGACCACTTGAATCAAACAACATCAAGGGAAGAGTCTCTGATTTTGATGCCAATGTGATGCTACATATTGATAAAGTGCAAAACATCATTACAAGAAGCATCCATAGACTATCGTTCTCTCTCATTATCATAATCGTGCTAAAATACACTGTGAAAAGCCAAAATGTCTGTGTAGTTATTTGTTTCCTCCAACTCTTCCTCCTCCACCTCATTCCAGCCGGATCCTCGGTTATAGATGAGAGGATCTACAACATCTGTTCAACAGCTGAAGGCATCTGACAGATGTTTGGAGAGGGGAGTATTGGAAACGGGGGAATGTCAGGATAGGCAAAGAAGCAAAAGCTTCCACGCCCTCCATCATTTGTCTATGTTAGGCATGAGTCACAGCGATTACATCGAAGGCCTGGAGCTGCACAAACCTTGGCCACCTTTACCCGAGTCACAGACATGTGATACTTTTAACCTTTAGATGAGTATTTGTGGAAAGTCCAAAGAGAAATCAAAATGTCTTGGCAACTGAGGTGCATGCCGACTTTTGCTGTGATCTTGGTTGCTTAAACCGATGCTAAATTGTTTTCGTATTCCAGCTCGATGCACAGAGATACAAACAGTATAAGAATTTAATGACTAAGCCATTTGTAGATTTCCACAGTGTAAACACTGTGACTCTGCAGCGTTTTTAACGCTGCTCTGACAAAAGCAACATTGACTCAACCAGTGGTGTGAGTTTGGCGAGTGACTATCAGTTTGCCCAAACAATGGAGGACAGGCAATACATTTGATGGAAAAGAATCCGTCCCCCTTAAACCCCCCTAAAAATCCATAGAGGCTAAAGGATTTTATAAAGGGGATTTAACAAACTAAGTAACTAGTTAAACAGTCATAACTAGTTAACCTGCTAGCCTAAAGGAATAGTTTAGACTGTTTAGACTTTCATTCTGATGGCACCCATTCACTGCATAGGATCTATTGGTGAACAAGTGATGTAATGCAAAATTACATGATGTACCTGTGGGAATAAAAACTAGGGATGCACCGATACCACTTTTTCCAGTACTCGCCCGATACCGATACTTTTATTTTTGGTACTTGCCGATTCCGAGTACCGATACCGATATTTTTTTTAATTTAACCAGTAAATTTGAAAAAAATATTGGGTACAGAAACTAAAATAATATGTATAATGTTAGTTGGTTAACTTCTTTAATTAAATAGAAACAGTCAAACCAAAATTTATTCAGATACCTTTTCTCACATTATCAGACAATATTTTTCACATTATCACATTATCATTATCAGTCCTGCACCCTCTAAAAAAAAATCAAACATTAGGTGGTGTATATCTGGTGTCTGAATAATTTTTGGTTTGACTGTATATCCCTTAGCTATTTTTATTTTTACACTTAATTATGCCCATTAAAATGTGTTTTGTTACTTTCACTGTTCAATTCTTTTTTATTTATTTATGTATTTATTTCATTATTATTATTATTTTTTTTTTTTTGCTCTATGGTACATCTTTAATGTAATAGCATTAAACTGCTCCGCTGCAGCGGCTCAGTACAGCAATCACGCGTTTTGCAGTATGCAGGGAACCACTCGTCATGAATCTCATAACTCTGATATTTTCAGAAATATAAGTAGCGTTTTTTTTCATCTGAAACTTGCTGCTATTTGGGCCATAATCTAAAGAGACTCAAATGCAGAAACACTCATGAAGCAAGCAAAACAAGCGCAACGCGCTCAAGTACAGGACAGCGTAGCGCATTTCACACAGACTGCTAGTTTCACTTTCGCCGTACAGTCGTGTATGCTTAAGGTTTAACATAATCTTTTGTAGTGAATACCCCTATAAATATTGTTTTATATTTAGGAATTTGTTCCAAATGATGCGTGTGCTTAGTGAGCGAACATCAATAAAGATCAGGCAACAAAAGTGCGCGCTCTCTCTCTTTCTCTTTGGCGCTCTCTCGCTCTCTCTCTCTCTCTCTCGTTAAATAACTTGTGCATTGCTTTACTCAGTTGTTTTTGACATATCCGACCGAACTACAAACTTTCCAGTCATGTCAAGGCGGGCTCTTATCTCCACAAGCCTGCACGTCTTCGCCTCCGCGCGCTCAATCCACTCTGCGTGCATCAGTTCACGCGCACCAGCTATACAGGCGTTAATACTGAATGTTTAACATTATATTACTTGCATACATATACTTCGTAGACATTCTTAATCTCTGATGACTCCATTATGCTGTCTGTTGTTCTGTTGTCGGTGTCACTTGTCACATGCTGTGTGGTATCGGCGTTTGGTATCGGGGCATTTTAACGAGTACGAGTATGAGTACAGGAGTACAAGCGCTGTAACTCTACTGTGACGTTTTAAAATTACGTAACAACTGCGCTATACCTAAATCTACCCCATAGTATGAACAAAAGTGAATGTGATGTGAAAATGCAATCTCAAGCATGCCGTTTTCATCAAGAGTCAAGTTTTTCAAGGGATTCGTACCGCATCTCAAATCCAATTCCGTGCCAGCTGAGCTACCGAGCAAGCCTGTTACGTCTGGAAAGTGACACATATGGAGCTGTAATCGTAACTGTGTTTGAAAAGTGCACTAATGTTTATTTCTGTTGGAAACTGCAGTGATTACGGTACTAAGTTCCCACAGGTACGTTTTCATCATGAGATCAGGTTGGCCAAAATGGTATTTATTGTTTGAACACAGCAAAATATTTACAGAATTTGAAAGCTGAGACTTTGTTTCCTATGAAATAGGATCATTGAATCTGATTAGACCGTTAGCATCTCGCTCAAAAATGACCAAAGAGTTTCAATATTTTGACTCTTCTGCAGTTACATTGTGTACAAAGACGGATGAAAGCCTAGAAAATCGCAACTTTTCATTTTCCGTCAGTCTTAGTACATGATGTAACTACAGAAGAGTCAAGTTTTAAATAGGAAAAATATTGTCATTATATATGGTCATTTTTGAGCGAGATGCTATCGGTCTGATCAGATTCAATGATCTATGCTAAGCTATGCTAAAAGCGCTACCGCCAGACCTGGAGATCGGCTGAATAGATTTGAAAACTGTAAAACTCAACTGTTTAACTAGGGGAGTTAGACAATGAGCCTATTTTCAAAAAAAGTGGAGTGTTCCTTTAAAAATCGAGGATCATCGGGAATTTTTACCCAGCCCTGATTAGGGGCATGCAATAATGACACAAAATGATATCTCAACATTATCTGGAATTTTATTGACAAGGCGATATTTTGCTTAGCATGTGATTGTGCTGGTATTTTATTCAATAGTGATATTGGAAATGATTTGGGGGAAAAGGTGGAAAATATACATTAAATACAAAATCACCAGTAGGTGGCAGCAAATTACTGTATGAGTGAGTCATTGAGTCATTCATTCAACCAATTCCTTCAAATGGCTGACTGATTTAGTAACAAAACGCCATTGTGTGTTGCTCTGAGACACAAAACAGTTCTGCTGTGGCTTTGTTTAAATCTAATTTCATTGACAAAATAGAGCGAAAACAAGAACTTGTGTCCAAAAAGTCAATTAATATTAACTTCTTGTTTATTTGACTGTTTTATAAAATCAATATCACATTTGAAATCGTAATGATATTTGGAGAAAATATCTTTATGTGATTTTAATTATATCAGATGATATAAATATAAAAGACATATAAAAGCCATAGGGGGGAATATTTGCCCCCTTACTTGAATTCTGGAGTAATTCTATAGCGTGCACTCTACATGCGCATGCGCAGTAGTCTAATATACATCTAGTGTATGCGTGCGCTCTCTGGGTGTGTTTATGTTTGGTTTTTGCGATATACGCAATATCCAATCATATATCATTTAAACAACAATATATATAACACACCTCTAGACCTAATTTATATTATATGGCAGAGTAAGCAATATCATGAGTGAGGATGCTTGTTTTCTGGATATCAACACAATTACAAATATGTTCAATAAACAAAAAGGTAACACTGTTTGAAACAAAGGAGCAACACAGCCATTGTGAGTCTCCAGAGCAAACCAAAGTGGTGTTTTGTTACTAAATGTTTTTAAACCAATTGGGTGAGTCAATGATTCTATGACGCATTCATAAAGACAGCTTCTGATCAGACATTACAAACACCTACAAATGCCATTCAATCCACTGCCAGTTAGCATAGCACTGTATCCACTAGATACATTTTTTCACTTTGCACAACAACTAAGCAAAATAAAACTTGAAATCTTCCAAAATAAAAAAAACTTTGACAAACTGACAAATTTTTAAAATGAGTTTATAATGGTTTCCATGCCCCTGGTGTCTGAGGTACTTTCTGGAAGCATTATTTTTGCAGTTCCATTCGGTGCCACTAATGGTGCATAAATGACACACTGCTGCTTTAAGTGAATCAAACATCATCAAAAAATCATCTCTTTTAAATTAGATCCAAATTTGATTATCTAAGACTTCCGTTCTGGAACACAGCACAGTTAACAGCATGAATCTGTACTGCAGGGTGTGAAATATGCTTTGCTTGTATAGGTGTTCTGGATAGAAATAAAAGCTAAGCAGTGTCTTGCTGTTTCAGGCTTTCGGATGTAGATGCTAAAATAAAAAAGGCAGCAGACAGGAGATTCTGCTTTATATATGAAGAGCGCCTCACCACCGCAATCAGTAGGGAATTTCATTTCATTTCGTAATTACGGTGTCCCTGACTTTGAAGTTGTGCCACACAGGGGAGCTCTCTGAGGCGCAACCAGAGAGACACTACTATGTTTATCCATCTTCTGTTTCTCAATCCGTCGCTCTCGCCCTCACACTCTCACGCTTTCACTTACGTAAACACACGGACTGCTGCAGATGCTTTACAAGAGCTCATGCTCTGTGTATGACTACACAGAACATGAGCTCTTGTAAGGAATCCATAGCAGTTCTGTTTTTGACTGAAACAAGCTGCTCTATTCTTACCATGTTCAGCTCCACCTCTTTCCTTCACGCAGTTTGTAACCCCTGACTGAGCTTTTCGTCGCCAATTACTCATCATGTAGTAAACAGTGAAAGAAAGGACAATTACTCAGTTATCTACAAATAAATGGTGAGAAAGGTGGCAGTGTTTAATGCACTCAATTTTCCCAACCTTTGTTTTTGAAATGAAACCAAAAGGTAACCTGTTTACATCAGCAACTGCATTACGTGAACTTAAATCTTGAAATGGAGTCTTCAAGTCTAGAACTACCGTACATTTTACACTTTTTAACTCAATAGAAGTGTTTTGATCCTAGACAGATTCCTTTGCAGAATCCTGACACGTTGCCAAGCATCACTAAATTACCCATTATGAGCACTAGGAAGAGAAAGAGGCCTTTCACTCTGTCACTTGAGATCTCACTGTAATGTGTGGACTGTAAAGTGTGGTCATACATAATGTAAAGTCATGTACTAGTGGATGTGTTATGATAGTCCTAATGCAGAGGAAAATGTAACGTCTACAAGCAAGCGTTCAAACGTGTGCATGGCGTGTAAAAGCCGAGCTTAGAAATTGCTAAACTACTCTGATTTTCACAGCTGAATGCCGTGCACACTTTGATGTGATTACTATAAATGACTCCAGGATTTTCCACACAAATGTAGAGGAAACTGGGAGAGTCATTTTTTCCGAAGTTATGCCTGTTAAGACATCTTTTCTTTCCTGGCAAATGAATACCATGGCATTTTAATATATACCATAACACAGAATGCCTAATTAATTCATATTCTGTTTGTAAAGAAAATTATAAAATGTAAAGAATTACATTTGCATCTACATTTGCATTTGCAGGCTTTTGCATCTGAACTCTTCTTATATATTCACAATATATATGAAATATTTAAATTTAGTATTTCTTTCTGGCTACTTTATATATATATTAGAATTTTTCTTTTTTTTTGGTGGAGCTAGAGCAAATGATCATCTGGACCAACAGCTGATAATTTCATTTCATGCATTATGAAAGCCAGGTGATGAGATAAGCCACAATCCTTTGTGATCTGGTTTATTTACTGTCATGTCTCATATCTGACAAAGACACAAATCCCTCTACATAATTCACCCAATGCAACTGAAGAATGGCTTGGCAAAAAGCGGAAATGGCTTTTTCAAGCAACGGTTCTCTGTATGGCTTAGAATTGTAGTCCATTGTTTAGAAGTCACACCCTTATTATTACAAAGGAAATTACATCCTTCTCCAGTGCCATAGCTTAGCTGGCAGCCGTCTGATTGCCCTTTGCCCCTATGCTATTGTAGTTTCAGCTGCTGTGTCCTCTTGTTCATCCATCTGGATAACAATGGGGCGCACACTTACACCACAGACAAGTACAACAGACGGTACCCACTCAGGACAGTTAAAAAAACCCATTCAGCTGTTATGGATGTCCGATACCAACAGTCAGTGTGACAGGTGATTAAATAGTGCAGCTCAGAAAAGTTGCTTACAGAATTTTCTATGTGAATTCCTTTCAAATCAGTCCAAAATTACTGGACCCTTGAAAGACAGAAAGATTCATATTCTAGAACAAAATTTCTTTAACTCTTTCAAGACCATAGACGTGAATTTGGGTTTATCAGCACAAGTACAACTCAAAATTTAATGTGCATTTAAAAGATGTATTACTATGGGTATATGCATGGGTATATTTAGCAGTAGCGAACGATACATTGTATGGGTCAAAATTATATTTTTTTCTTTTATGCCAAAAATCATTAGAATATTAAGTAGAGATCATGCTCCATGAAGATATTTTGTAAATTTTCTACTGTAAATATATCAAAACATTGCTAAGAACTTCATCTGGACAACTTTAAAGGTGATTTTCGCAATATTTTAATTTTTTGCACTGTTAGATTTCAGATTTCAAATTGTTGTATCTCGGCCAAATATTGTCCTTACATCAATGGAAAGATTATTTATTCAGCTTTCAGATATATAAATCATTAAAAAAATTTACCCTTATGACTGCTTTTGTGGTCCAGGGTCACATATCGGTTTAACAGGATGTAAGTTGACTATATAATGATAAAAGATAGTAATTTTAATGGTCATATCATGTAAAAAGTTCCAACAATTTAAAATATGTATACGTTTAATAAGTTTTAATAATATCAAGTCAACCTGGAGCCTTCCAACCACTTTGATTTTAATTACTTATGAAAAGAATCAAGCTGAACAGATAAAAATGAGTAGAAATGACAGAAAATGTCTAGCTAGTAGATAAAATAGACAGAAACAAAAATGTTGCTATGATACTGATGTCTTATGCTTAGTAGTTTAATGTGGACAAAATACACTAGACTCCTAAGATTTAAAGATATAGTTCATTCAAAAATGAAAATTTTGCCATCATTCTATGTGGCTTTCTTTTTCTGTGGACGTCTTTTGTGAAATGTCTCCGTATAATGAAAGTAAATGGGGTCCAGTGTAGTTTTGGACCCCACTGACTTTCATTGTATAGATTTTGATTCTGTGTTCCATAGAATACATGCTTTCAAATACTTTCTTGATCTAAAACCAAGTTCACAAAATACAAATTCTATCCATTTTATTCTAAAACCATCATTTTAACACTCCATGTAAGTATGAGTGCAACTAAGAGATAAATATAAAGGAAACGTATATTACCTGTTCTATTTCTAATCACTCTATGCTCATTATAATGTTGATACGTACAAAGCATCTGCACACTGCAGTCCTGTACTCATACCATATTTCAGTGAGGGCTCTGACAAACTCCTCAGAGTGTAAGGCCTAACCATTATGGATCAATAACAGTCATCTAATTATTGATGAGAGAGGCTACATGTAAAGCGTTTCTAATAAAGACATAATATCACTCTCATAGACTTACATAATTTTACACTAGATTGTTCATTTTGCATTTAAGCATCTTTCTTATGTGTTTTAAGATGCTGTGTGTTTAGAAACATCTGGACTCAATCGCACTGACATGCTTGTATAGCCAGAAAAGCAAGTCTTGATGGACCTAAGTGGTTAATTAATTTTCCCCCCCCATCATATTCCCATAACTCTACGGGAATAACTCCATTATTATTGTTATTGAACAAATACCTGCATGGTTTATCATGCTGATGAAACTAGATATCTATAGACGTGCAATCTCAAACCACTTCAGCTTTATTTGATGATAGGCTAAAACTATCAATAATGCATGTTTAATGAGAGCGCAGATTGCCATTGGGACTTACCGAATAGAAGAATACTACAATGAGTGCCCGTGCCGCCTTTTGTGTAATCCACAGAAAATATGGAGAGAAAAAATAACTTATGTTTATTCTACATGAGAATTCACGCGAAACTGACGCCCGATCAGATGCACGTGGACGGAAGCGCTTCGGATGGTCGTAAATTTTGAAAACGGCCGTGAGAAATGGACGGATTTTGGATAATCTCTGCGTTTGTTATTCACTGAGCAGCAGTCACTGGCGCATAGACTGCGCTCCTCCCGCGGCTCCACCCGCTAGCCCCGCCCACTCGACGACCCCATTGGCGCACACGGGGGTTTATGCAAATTTTCTCTTCCCGCTGATGTTCAAGAGTCTGAATGGGATACAATGTAGCCGGGCGGCAGGCATAAAATACCGTCATCTAGAGGCCAAAATGTTTACGTTTCTGTATCGTCAAAGATAGATTTTTTAACTGCTAGTTAAATAGTTATTGACTTCCGAGTTTAGTTCTGTCTTACAGTAATAATTACAACAACCAAAAAAAACAATTTCGCAAATAATTATTTGTTTAAAAATATGAACTATTTTTACTGAGCTCAAAATAAACATTAAAACAACTACACTTTTTTTTCTGAATGTATTTATATTTTAATGTATTATTTTTGTTATTTTTAAATATATCACAAACTTCACACTGTAGGGTTTAAAAAGGGTTAATACTGTGATGAATTAAAAAATAAAAAAGGTTATAGATAATCACCATATTATTAACAAAAACATCATATAATAGTATGTTGCTTTGCTATCATAGCACCATGATTTTTGCTGGATGAATGAATTAAATAATTGATTAATAATAAGCAAGCAGAATAGCTGGGGAGACCTCAGATTTAAAATCTGAGATGATTGCCATTTTTATGTCCCATAGTCAGTATAATATTCACTGTTAAAACAGTTGTCACACTTTTTAATGAGAAGTGAAGCACACACAGATGACTTTTCAAACATAAAATAAATAGCAACATGTTGAATCAAATTGCCTCATCTAAAATTCTATTGATTTATATCATTCACCGGAAGAATTCTGAAATGCATTTCACTCCATTGGAGGAAATGTTAATTGTTTAATATTAATTTTAAAAGCTTGGCAATGATCATAACTGACTTTCTAGGCAAATTCTATGAACAAATGAGAGTATTTTAATGACGTTGTTTTCAAACTAAAAAAAGAAGTATAAACAAATGTAGAACTTAGAATTGTATTATGGAACATTTTGCATTATGGAACTCTCCACATTTATAAATAAACATCTGTCTGTCATAAATTCAACTTAATGATACATACAAGACAATAATGTCCATGGTAGTAGTGCACTTGGTACTTCATAGTCCAAACTCTACACGTCTCGCTATTAAGTCTAAACCTGGGTTGATCTTTCCTGTCGCTTACGCTGGTAGGCATTGTAAACATCAAGGAACATATTTCGGCAGGGAATGCGGGCCTTCAGTTTGGAACAGATGAGGAATGAGCCAGCCATTTTGCGGTGCAGAGAGTAAGACTCTTCTGGAGGAGGAGTGAGACGGTGTCGAAGCATGACAGGAATCAGGCTCTGGATGCGTTGTGTGGTACTTTGAGTGCCAAAATCAAACGCTTCAGTAGAAGCAAATGCTTCACCGAGGATCATAACTGCCTCTACGTGTGCATCCTCGAAGGCCTGAAGGGAGTAAGGCAGTTTTGTTAAAGACGACAGTCTAGACAGAAACAGCATAGTGGTAAAGAAAGTAATAGCTTTGATCCTAGGGGGAAATAACACAGGAATATAAGAGAAATAGATAGAAAATATGCAAGACAAGAATACTGTAGGGGATGAATATGATAAACCATGTAAAGCCACAAACCTTGGCTTCAAAACCGGTAAGGAACTTTAGCTCTTTAGATTTCTGCAGAACAGTAGCCCTGTCTCCAACTGATGCTGCACGAACCACCTTGAATGACAATAATTTAGACAAAATTGTATTTTTAAGCAAATTAAATAAATTTGAATTTCTATTCAAGTTCTATTCAAATGCTTTAATAATTCACTAATTTATATTTAAAAAAAATCTGCATACTGTATCTATGCTAATAATAATAGACATTCCTATTAACAACAAATGTCTTCTTATGAAAAACCTCTTCAATCACTTCCCACTCTAGTCATGCCGCCAAAACTGTTTCGTAAAAATCTGTACCTCTATGTAATCATCTGTGAATGACTCTGGGTAATCTCGACAGGCTCCGAAGTCCAACAGAAATATCTGTTATAATGAAGAACAAATGATCAAAGATGTACTCAGTGGGGAAAAGTTGAAGGCCTAACAGCACCCAGATAACAAACAGACATGCAATTAAAGAAGACGTTTACTTCCAGGAAGAAAAGATCATTTAAACAGATAATTTACCCCCTCGTCATTCAAGATGTTCATGTCTTTCTTTATTCGGTCATAAAGAAGTTGTTTTTTGAGGAAACCATTTCAAGATTTCTCTCCATATAGTGGACTTCTATGGTGCCAGTAAGTTTGAACTTCCAAAATGCAGTTTAAATACAGCTTCAAAGGGCTCTAAATGATCCCAGCTGAGAAAGATGGGTCTTGTCTAGGGAACTGATCGGTTATTTTCTAAAAAATGCTGGGCATTCCAGTTCATGACAGTTAGGGTAGGTCAAAAAACTCCTGTCTCATTTTCTCCTCCAACTTCAAAATCGTCCTACTTCACTGTTTTACCTTTTTTTGTAATGAGTGTTTGATCTTCTTTGCATGTTCACTTTGTAAACACTGGGTCGCGGTACTTCTGCAGCAATGTAGGATGATTTTGAAGTTGAAGGAGAAAATGAAATGGGAGTTTCAACCTTCAACTGTCTTGAACCAGAATACACAGAGTTCACGCAGAGCTAGACAAGACGAGCATTTGAGGTTAAAAAGTATATAAATTGTAATAATTTTTTTTGAACATTACAGTTTTGCCAGAAAAGACCCTTCTTCCTCGGCTGGAATTGTTTAGAGCCCTTTAAAGCTGCATTTAAACTGCATTTTGGAAGTTCAAACTTGCAGGCATCATAGAAGTCCATTATATGGAAAGAAATCCTGAAATGTTTTCCTCAAAAAACAATTTCGTTATGACTGAAGAAAGACAAACATCTTGGATGACAAGGGGGTTACACTATCTTTAAATTTTTGTTCTGCAAGTAAATATCTCAAATCATTTCAATATGCCGATTCGCTGCCCAAGAAACATTTATTATCGATGCTGAAAACAGTTTTGGTGCTTTCTATTTTTGTGGAAACCATGATAAATTTTTCTTATCAGGATTCTTTGAAGAATAGAAAGTTCAAAAGAATGGCTTTGTAAAAGTAGATTTTGATTAATAGGTGCCCATGAAGACATGATTAGTAGCTGCTCACCTTGTTTTTTTCACTATTATAGAAGAAGTTGGACCAGTTGGGGTCTGTCTGCATGAAGCGGAACTCAAATAGCTCTCTTAAACACAACTGCAGGACGTTGAAACAGATCTACAGAATAAAGATGAGTGAGAATTATTTTCTCAAATTCATTTACACAATAAATTAACAAGATATTGAAATATCTCCAAACCACAAAAAAAAAACAAATATTACTGTAAAAATATGATGTTACGGTAACAAATGATCAATAAATGTATATGCAAATAATATATCCTTGATTTAAAAATTCAGTGTAAAGTTACAATTAAAAAAAATGTAAAAAAGCAAAAAAAATTAAAAATATTGTGCAAATTAATCAATAAATCAAACAAAACCTTTTAATAAATGTTTGTTTAACTATGTAACCCACCTCATTTCTAATCTCTTGATCCAAATCAACACAGCGGTCAAGTGGAACTCCATGAACTAGTTCCATGGTGATCACACGATGACTGGACAACTCATCAAAAACCTCAGGTACCACAAATACTGAATCTCCTTCAAGCAAATTCCTGTGAGAGTAAAGAAAATTACTCAATGTGTAAAGACTTTTTTTTTTTTTTACTGCCATTTATACTACTGTTCAAAAGTTTGGGGTCATTACAATAATTTACAATTAAATTAATACTTTTATTCAGAAAGAACAGATCTACAAAGAATTCGATCTAAAGTGGTGGTAAAGACATTTATAATGTTATAAAAGATTTCTACTTGCTGTTATATGTTATGTAAATATATGCTGTTCTTTTGAACCTTCAATTCATCAAAGAATCCTAAACAAGAACATGTTTCCTGCATAATAAAATCAGCATATTAGAATGATTTCTAAAGGGTCATGTAACACTGAAAACTAGAAAAATGATGCTGAAAATTCAGCTTTGCCATCCAGGGCTCTACAGTGTGAACAAATACTGTGTGCGACTATGAAAAAAATATTTAGGAGCACCAGTGTGAGTGACCCGATCAGCATATTTGTGAGAGATCGTGATGAACTAAGATGAGTGACAGATTTTAATGATTTTTAAGGGAGTTTGTAAATGAGATATTGATTTAATACAACAGTTAAATAAACAAGAAGTTAATATTAAGCGACTTACAATGTCTGACTATAACACTATTGCCTAATTTTGCTCTATTTCGTCGTGAAAAACAGTTTGAAACAATCACAACTGAGCCGCTGCGCATCTCCAATCAAACACAGCGATGTTTTGTTTATGTATAAACATGCGTTTTTAAACGAATGTAGTGAGTCAATGATTCAATTTCCCATTCATAAAGACAGTCACTTGCTTTATTCCTGATTGAATCAGCCGTTCATACAAATCAAATGAATGAATGATTCAGTAATTAAAGGAGTAGTTCACTTCCAGAACAACAATTTACAGATAATTTACTCACCCCCTTGTCATCGAAGATGTTCATGTCTTTATTTCATCAGTCGTAAAGAAACTGTGTTTTTTGAGGAAAACATTTCAGGATTTTTCTCAGTATAATGGACTGCTATGGTGCCCCGATTTTGAACCCCTTCCTCCTCGGCTGGGATTGTTTACAACCGCATTTGGGATCGTTTGAAGCCACATTTAAACTGCATTTTGGAAGTTCAAACTCAGGGCACCATAGCAGTCCGTTATATGAAGAAAAATCCTGAAATTTTTTCCTCAAAAAACATAATTTCTTTAAGACTGAAGAAAGAAAGACATGAACATCTTGTCATGAACAAATTATTCTTATTCTACTTGTTCCTATTCTGTTTTAATTAGAATTTTTTAAAAGTTTATTATATATATATATATATATATATATATATATATTATATATATATATATATATATATATATATTAAATATAACATATAAATTGAAACATATTTTTGAAAGTGACTTTTAATAAAGTTAGAAAAATTCCATTACATAGGTAAAAACAAAATTCCCCTGTAAATCACTTTAAAGATTTTTTAACAGATTTTTTGAGTATTGATTAGAAGGTTCTCCTAAAATTTTGACTGCTCCTAATATTTTAAGTTAGGAGAACAAGTGCTCCCAAAAAAAAAAGTAAGCATAGAGCCCTGCAATCACAATAATAAAGTAAATTTTTAAAAATATACAGTACTGTGCAAAAGTCTTAAGCCACTAGTATTTTCACCAACAAAAAAATGGTTTTAAGTCAGTTATTTCTATTTTTTGCTGTAGTGTGTCAGTAGGAAATATCAGTTTACATTTCTAAACATTCGGTTTGCCATTAATTATAATAACCCAGTGAGATTTTTGTTTGCACAAGGAGTCTGACAACAGCCAGTGCTCCACACAGAGATCTGATCTGACCATCATCCAGTCTGTCTGGAATGACATGAAGAAACAGAACAAACTGAGACAGACTAAGTCCAGAAGATCTCTCCAAGTTGCTTTAAGAAACCTACATGCAAAGCTGACTTTTTTGAGCTGGTGAAAACATTAGTAGCCTAAGACTTTTACACAGTACTGTATCTCAATGGAAAACGGTTTCTAAATTGTTTAAATTGTTTTTAAATTACAATGAACATAAGAGTAAATATATATTACAATATTACTATCTTTACCGTATTTATAAATGACTTGTAAGCATAAAATGAGCATAACAACTTTGTTTCAAAAACAGCACCAAGCCTATACTTTTAAACATTAGTGTAATTACAAATGTATGAAATTGTGGCTCATTCAAAGACAATCCAAAAAATTATTATAACTGAAAATACCTGAATCGCTTTGCACACTCTGCCTCTCTCTTGTAGTTACACTCCCATGCCAGCTCCCTCTGAAGTACCTCAAGACTACTGTCAGCAAATAAACCTGGTAAAATAAATCACCAGCTACTGACATCCCACACAGTGTGACTCAATGTGAATATTTCTGACATTTGTGCTTTTAAAATCTTAATAAAAGAATGAAAGCATTTGCCAGTGCTTACCATCAGGCAGCACAACACTCATCTTCAGAACAGACATGAGATTGTTGATGTCACTACGAATGCTCTCAGCAACACCAGGGTACTATATAAGAGACAATTAATTAAAATAATTAAATTAATAATTAATGCTTACACATATAGCATCGACATATGCTGCAAAACCTCAGAACGCTAAAAACAGATGATGAGAATTTTAGTCTAATACCTGTATCTTCATAGCAACTTCCCTCCCATCAGGCAAAACTCCATGATGCACTTGACCAATGGAGGCAGCAGCAAAGGGTTTTTCCTCAAATGATGAAAGCTTTTCCTTCCATCCAGACCCTAACTCCTCCTCAAGCACTTTCTACACATGGGGTTTTAACACAGACATCAGTCAGTGAGAAATCACGAAGTGAACTTAACAACATCTGATAAATGTCAGTTGGGAAAGAACTATTAGGGCGTTTGAAGCACCACTAACAATTGTTATCACTGTCACAGCTGCTCGGTAGCTCAATCAATCAGCTGTATAAAGCGCACTGACACTCCCTTGTGGTTGGATGGCAAAAAAGCTCAGCTATAAAACTGCTGTTATTGTTAACTACAACTAAAACTACTAAAAACAGTTTTTCGTTCATTTAAATGAAGCTGAAATGAATTTAAAAAAAGATTAAATGTAAAACTTTTTAAAAAATTAAGAAAAAGCTTTGCCTTCGCAATTAACTGAACTAAGATGAAGTACTAAAATTATTATTTTTTTTAAATTAAAGCTAAATAAAACATTAAATAATATATATAAATAACAAGCATATATCAATAACTAAGGGTGTGTTCACACTTGTAGTTTGGTTCGTTTGGTTTACTTGATCCGGACCAAAAAGGAAAATGATACATTTGGTCCTGGTCCGTTTAGTGTTCACACTTGCATTTTTAAAAGCGAACCTAAAGATACCAAACCTAAAGGCATTGTGATACATTCATAACCTGATTGGTCGGGTTGAATGATGTATATTTCATAACCGAACTCACCAAACACTCCAAACAAAAGGAAAATGTGCGTTCGACTTAAAGCGGCTTAAAGTCGAACACACGCAATGCCGCCTGATGGACTAAGTGTGCTTATTGTTGCGTATATATGATTTTATTTTCACTACCTGCGAACTCACAAAGAGCTCATAAAAGGCACTTTACCACCTCATTGCTCCATGTCTTGCTCATTTTGTCTTGGATACACCGCTTGTTCCCATAGTTAAATCATTTCACAAAGCGTCACATCTTGTCATTAGTTCCTGTTTTTGGTTCGTTAAGAAGTATTTGGTCCGTGTTGCGTTTATATATCATTCGAACCGCACCAGAGTTCATTTGGAAGCACTAACAGAGCAATTGCAACAGGGCTTGTTTTAATTGAACCAAACATGACAAGTGTGAACACGCCCTAAAACACCCTACAATTTACAATAAAGTTCATTAGTTAACTACATTAATTAACATGAACTAAGAATGAACAATAATTCTAAAGCATTTTATTAATCTTAGTTAATGCTAATTCCAGCATTTACTCATGCATTATTAAAAAAAAAAAAATCACAAGTTGTGTTTGTTAACATTACTTAATGCTCTGTTAACTAACATGAACAAACATTAAATGACTGTATTTTTATTACCCAACATTAATAACAAAGATTAATAAATAGTGTCATAAATGTATTGTTTATTTTAGTTAATGCATTAACTGATGTTAACAAATGACACCTTACTGTGTTTTACCATAAAAACTAATTCAAAATATCAACAAACACTATAATAATAATAATACATATATAATACTAAAATAATCCTGCTATGAAAATGTATTTTTTAAGCTGGTGTTTTAACCAGTGTTGGGTTTAATCGCATTACAAGTAACGTGAGTTACATAATCAGATTACTTTTTCCAAATAACTAGTAAAGTAACGCATTACTATTACATTTACAATTAAATATCTGAGTTACTTTTTTCAAATAAGTAACAAGTTGTGAGGTGCAAAGGCACTTCATTCAGCCAGAGGCTTAACCGCTTGTTAAGTTTGACATCACGTGTCACTGCTTCTGGGTTTTTTTCTTATTTGAAAAAAAGAAAAAGTTAAGCAAGTTCTGCTCAGGTGACATTAAGTAATGCAAAAGTAATGCAATTCATTACTTTCCATAAAAAGTAACTAAGTAACGCAATAAGTTACTTTTCTATAGAGCAACAATATAGTTTAAATAATAAGTAAGTTACAAATATAAGTAAATTTGCATTCCCTTTAAAAATAACTTTCCCCAACACTGGTCTAAACAGCATTTTTTTTAATGAATATTAGGGGCTTCGCATCGGAAAAACCTCTTCATAGTTCCTATTGGCGGAAATACCCACTTTTTTAGCGTATTCGCACCGCAGGAACTACGAACAGTTTTAGTTCTAAGAACTCCATTTGGGGGAACTAATTACCTTCTACTATCATGTCAAATGCATACAAAACACCGACTACCCAGCATTTTTAAAAAGCCATGTAAAAATATTTACTCCCGAACATGGAAAACAGCAATAACTGCAGAGTTTTGTTCTTTTCTAAGCCTCGATGATATGTAACACTGCAAGTTGTCATAAGATATTTCATCTCACGACCTAACTTTTTTCTCTTTAAGTCCCGTAAATTGTGCGTTTACATTTCATCTTTGTTATCACGAAACCCCCAATACATAACAAAAACACTCCAATCACAGCGTCCTCGATTCACCAGTTGTTGACGTTTGCAAATGACACACATAAAGACGTCGCTGATGGTTGCTTCAGAGTCCCTGGTGCAGACGTGAATGCAACCAGGAAAGCTGCCCGAGAGGGAAATTGGTTAAATGGTGCAAAAGCCCCTATTGAAACTGCTTGTTAGTAAAAAGGCAATTTTTAATAGTTATGTGGTTAATGTTTTACAAGACCAAAGAAAAACACAGTAAACGCATGGTAACTTACATGCATTTGCCAGGCTGGCATGAAGTCTGCACTCTGTCGAACTCTCTCAAATATTTTCTGCAGTTGAGGGTTAATGAAGCTGTTATCTAATAAGGGCATACAAAAATTAGATAAATCAGATGAGAATATTTTCCTACTCATCACAAAATAAAGCATCTAACTCTTTTTGTACACTTGAAATGCTCTAAATATTTTGTGTTGAGCATCAAAAGGACAAAAAAAAACATCAGAAAGGGTTTTAAGCTCTTCAAGCTGGATCTCTTGTAAAGGGAATATTTAACGTCATCAATTAAATGAACAAACGGAGGCACTTGGTATCAAAGAATTCACAATAAAATGAAACAATGTACCCTGAATGCTTAGCATCTGTCCAATCTTGAGGGCCGCTCCTCTAACTTTACACAGTGTGTTCACTATTCTCTCTGCATTGGCCTCTGACAGGAGGGGAGAGTCTAAAAGAGCCCCCATATCTGAAAGAGAAAGGCACCAGAAATTTGACTAATATGCCCAATAATCCTAATAACAATTTTAAAAATGTGTGTCAAGTCACACCTAAGCAAGCTAGCAAATATTACCTGAGCGTTTTCCTCCAAAAGACTGTTTTGCCACCTCAGCAATGGCACCAATGCCAAGTCCAACAGCTAATCCTACGAAATAAAGCAGCACCATTATTATGGTTAGGACAATTAATGCACTGTGAAGGTGCGGTCACATAAGCAAAATTTTTGGAGAAATATTATATTATATTATATTACATTAGTCACATAAGCAAAATATTTGGAGAAATATTATTATATTATATTATATTATATTATATTATATTATATTATATTATATTATATTATATTAGTCTGCAGTGCAAAAGACAAATAAAATAAAAATGAAAAATCACTGACCTCCAAAATTCGCCAATCGACTAATTCGTGTAGCTGGTACCTTCCGTTCTCTGGCTCGCTCGCTAAGCTGCAGAGCATAAAAATCATACTGCTTCATAAAAAAGAAAACTCTAAATAGATACTTTTACAGACAACATACTTAAAAGACAAATACATTTCAAAATTAAATGAAATTTTATTTTAATATTACATATTTTTATAAGCTTTTAATTAATAGTTTAATTTTTTTTTCTTTGTTTCATTTTATTAGTAATTCTGTTTAGTAAATGTGCTTGTCACTTTATTATCTCTTATATTTAAGTTAAATGTATTTTTATTTTGATTCAATTTTTAGTTTTTAATTATGCCATCAGAGTAAAAATATTATTTCAATATTATATCCTTTTATAGCTTTTAATTAATATTTTGTTTCAATTTTTAATTTTTCTTTATTTCCAGTTAATAATTTAGTAATTGCTTCAACTTAAACTTACTAAACTTAGTTGTCAAGGCAACATTTCTAATGTTCATGTTCCATGAATTTTTTATCATTAATATCAATATTTTATTTAAATTAAGAAAAGTAGTTTATTAGTTTTAACACACTAATAGTTTTGTTTACAATAATACATTTTCAACATATAATACATTTCTAACAAATGCCAATTAATGTCTGTGTACTTTGAAATGCAACGTTATGAGTGTCTCTTCAAATATTTCAATTATTTGATTTATTATGCATGATTGATGTTTGCTAATGTTAAAAAAATAATCACATTTGTCCTCACCTTTTGTCGTACAGGCTTGGCAATATTCTGCTTTGCCTCCCTTGCCTTTTTAATGTCTTCAGGGCTTAACCTGGCCACCATAGAGTCATGGACAAACCTAATACGATAATGAGACATTGATACATGCAAAAATCGAGTGTTTTGACCAGGCCAGCCGGTTCCCTTGACCGTGCCAGTAGGTGCACCAACAGGCATCTCTGACGTTTCCATCTTTCCCTCTTTGCTGGAAAGGTCAGGTGGTATTTCAGAGCCGACTGCCCACTTTGCTGCTTCATCAGGGTCCATCTCCTCCCACTTCTCAATGTCAGGAAACTCCTCAGTCTTGGGTGTCTAAAAAAATGTTAATTTAATACATAATTAGCAATGTAATTTCTCTTCTTGTGTTCATGCATATCTCTGTAAGTGTTCACTAACCACGCCTGCTCCCATCACGCCCTCGACTGCATCCTGTGCAGCTTTGACCGCTGCACCAAAGGTCGAGTTGCAGGCCATCAGTCTGAGCTGTTCACCCTGAATGGTGGCAAAGGCAGCGCCTACCTTGCCGGCCCCCCTCAACACCTGGAGTACTTCTGCCAACACCACTGAAAACAGCAGGAGCGGATGTCAGTGCCCTAACCCTTCAAACATCATTTCATTATTAAAATTAAGAGAAGGCATTTCAAGCTGTGTTTAGCATTAGGTATACACTATAATATTTTTATTCATATTTTCTATTAGTTTTTTTTTTATCTAGGTTTTCATTTTAGTTTTAGCATTTTTTAACAATTTTGTTATGCGATTACGTCATTCTTGCATAAAAAGTTTATTTAAAATAGAAATCTTTTCTAACAATATAAGCCTTTACTATCACTTTTTATCAATTTAACACATCCTTGCTGAATAAAAGTATTCATTTCTTTCCAAAAAGACGGAAAAAAAGTACTGACCCCAAACTTTTGAACAGTAGTGTACATTGTTACAAAAGATTTACATTTTAAATAAATGCTGTTCTTTTAAACTTTTCAATCCTCAAAGAACCCTAAAAAAAAACAGGTTCCTAAAAATATTAAGCAAAAATATTTAAATAATATTTAACGCTCATGATAAATCAGCATATTAGAATGATTTCTAAACGATCATGTAACACTGATGACTGGAGTAATGGCTAATGAAATTTCCGCTTTGCATCTCAGGAATAAATGATATTTTAAAGCATATTAAATTAGAAAACCATTTATTTTAAACTGCAATAATATTTTACAATATTGCGGGGTTTTTCTGTATTTTTGCAACTTAAAAAAAAAAAAAAAAAAAAAATTACAAATCTTAATGATCCCAAACTTTTGAGCGGCACACACACTAATAAGAGTACTATTTAGATTTAATTTATTTATGTACATTCATTTGCAAATGCGCAGTTAGGCTTAATGTAAGGTTAAAGCATTTTAAAGTGCTTTTTATCCCAAGTCCCATTTCATTGACATGGGCATTAAAAATGCTATTGATTATTACAGTATTAAAATGCATCCAATCATGACATGAACATTACTGTCAAAATGCACAAGTTATGACATACCATGAGCACATGTAACGTTATGCATTTTTACCCACGTGTACTTTACTGTACTGTTGTTTTCAGCTTGTCTTTTTAAATGAACACAGCAGTGTACTTACTCTGACAGTAACAATACTTACTCGTGTTGAGCGATTAGATTCTTCTCAGCGTCTGTGCGAAGTGTCCTTTCCACTCCACACACCTCTGTCTGTTTTGCAACCACTACCGGACACGGAAAGCACCCGGTGATTGATAACCGAAGTAGCCAACCAAATTTGCGGATACCAAAAAGGGGTTGGTTTTAAGAGCTGTAACTGCTGTCAACCAATCACGAGCAGAAAGCAAACACGTTCAGGCACATGGGGCGTGCAAAATATGGCTCAGTAGCCAATGAGCAGATGGAAGATAACGCCGTATATTGGCCAGTGTGTGAAGTGCAGTTACAAATGAATTCAAGCAAAATGAAACTTCGTTCAAGGTTAATAAAGGCCATGATTTTATGCTTCACTTTCCCTCTTCACAGGTCACTCTTCATCTTTGACTGTTTTCCAAAACAACAGAAACGATAATAATAATAATAATAATAATAATAATAAATAAATAAATAAATTAATTAATTAATTAAGTGGGGTTTGTTCTGTCATTACAGCTTACAAAAAGTTTATTCTACTACACTTTTTAACTGAATTTCTTACCTTAAATATATCAAAACTTAATTTTTGATTAGTAATATGTTAGGGATGCAACAATAAACTTAGTCCACGGTTCAATACGTACCTCGGTTTTTATCCATGGTTTTCGGTTCGGTTCGGTTCTGATATCTTGCCCTTTTTTTGCGACAAATTAACAAAATATTCCCGTAAACCTATGCACTCTGGAAAAGGCGTGGTGTAGTATATGTTTGCTTATTTTTTCTTTTGAGAGAGGTATTATTTTTTTCAAATTTTACGCAAAATAGAATAGGTTTCATTCATACTGGACGCCAGAGGGCGCCCGTGTGCGTAAAATCCACATATTCGTCAAAGAAGTAGCGCTGACGACGTTCCGTTCCAGCTTCTCTAATATGGATAAAAGCATCGCTGTTGCTATAAATTATTAAAACTAACATATAACTTTAAACGTTTTGAATGATGAAATGTAAGGACAATAAACACTCGTCTGCATTAATATATGGTTTATCTGTGTTCTTTAAGCCATCGTGTATTTTCATAAGCCAATGCTAATCGACATACATAAAATATGAGTATAGAATTTATTGTCTGCCTCATTCTGTGATGAGAATCCACATCAGATCACATAAGGAAGTTATTTCAAACACTGGACAAATGTGGTGAATTAAAAACAACGTATAATGTTTTTTTATAACTTGTTTTTATAACTCTTTTGTTGGACAACAGGTTTAGAAAGGCTTATCGCTGCATGTCATTAGAATGGAAGATGCTTTGCGTGTGTTGCTTTTTCAAATACAAGCGGGGAAGCGTTTCCTCATCTCAGCATGTGAAATCGCGGGCAAACATACAACAAATTCCGAGAGAAATAAAACAAGGAAATTATTTAAATGCAAAACCGAAAAACCGCAATTCACAAGCGCGTATTGAACCGTGGATGTCGTACCGAACGGTTCGATATTATATTGAGTATTGTGACATCCCTATAATATGTATTGCTAAGAACTTAATTTGGACAACTTTAAAGGTGATTTTCTATTATGATTGTATTGCACCCTCAGATTCCAGATTTTTTAATAGTTTATTTCGGTCAAATACTGTCCTATCCGAAAAAACCACACATAAATGGAAAGCTTGTTTATTCAGCTTTCAGATGATGTATAAATCACAATTTCAAAAAACTGACCCATATGGTTTTGTGGTCCAGGGTCACATATTGTATGATTGCTAAATGTGTTGTCTTTTTATCGTTTTACCAATCTCAGTCTTAAAGAGGTGTGTTTAGTTTTCTTTTTAAGTAGCTGCAAGCTCACCCTGCTGTTGCATAGTTCTCATAAACATAATCATGTCCAGTCATGCTTGTTTTGAATGTGATTTGGCATCAAATTAGGGCAATTAGAAAAGGAACGGTTTCTGCATAAAAACACCCACTACCTCTGCACCATTCAGTTTCACTGTGGTTCTTATGTTGTACACGTAGAACTACAGTAGTCAACATTTGAAGTGGATCAAATAAGTTCATCAAAGTTGTCCTAAGATAAGAACAGGTATTGTTTTGGGTTTTAGGACAACTTTGATGAAAGGTTTTGATCCACTTCAAATGCTGACTAGTGTATACATATACCTATACACATAGGGATCATGCATCCCTACTGTATGTATTGTGTGGTGGCTATACACTACATGCTGCTTATCTAACTGTATTAATTTTAAATTCATTGGTATTTGATTACTTGAGAGATGTTGTCCTTATTTATGTCTGTCTATAGACTAACTCCTTGTAAGAACAATTTTGCCAGCAAAAAGAATAAATAAATAAAACTGTTTGGTTTTAAATGTGCCTAAAAATGATTTTCATACAATCATAATAATTATTCATGGACTATGGCTGAACTACAATTATTAAAAAGCCATTTTGGAATAGACTACAGTTTAGACTACATGCAAGCACAATTAATTAGACAAATTAATACATTTTAAATAAATGTAAGAATATTATTAAAAATGACTCCAAAAATAAGATTAAGTTAGTCCATAAGACTTTTTTCATATTTGCATAGTATAGTTTACATGCTTAATACCAACCAAAAAAAAAATGGAACAGTAAGATTTTTAATGTTTTTTTTTTAAGAAATCTCTTCTGCCTGCATTTATTTGATCCAAATCATAGCAACAACAGTAAAATTGAAATATTTTTACTATTTAAAAACCTTTTTCTATTTGAATATAATTTAAAATGTAATTTATTCCTGATTTCAAAGCTGAATTTTTAACATCAATACTCAATCACAAGGATGATCCTACAGAAATCATTACAATATTCTGATTTGCTGCTCAAAAAAAAAAAAGAAAAAAAAAACATTTTATTATTATTATTATTATTATTATTATTATTATTATTATTATTACGTTGAAAACAGCTGAGAAGAATTTTTTTCAGGTTTCTTTGGTGAATAGAAAGTTTATTACAGTATTTAGCTGCATTTATCTGAAATATTTTTTTTGTAACATTATAAATATCTTTACCATCACTTTTTTGATCAGTTGAAAGGATGCTTGATAAATAAAAGTTTTAATTTCTATAATTTCTCAAAAAAATAAATAAATAAATAAATAACTGACTCCAAGCCATTGCATGGTATAGTATATTATTATTATATTATATATTACAAAAGATTTCAGATAATGCTGATCTTTAGATCTTTCTCTTAATCAAATAATTCTGAAAACATGTACTTAACTGTTTTAAATATTGATGAAGATAATAATAATAATAATAATAATAATAATAATAATAATAATATAAAATGTTGAACAGAAAATCAGCATATTAAAATGATTTCTGAAGGAACATGTGACACACTGAAGACTGGAGTAATGATGCTGAAAATGATCACAGGAATTAATTACATTTTAAAATATATTCAAATAAAGTAGTCATTTTAAATACTAAAATATTATTGCTTTTGCTGTATTTTGAATCAAATAAATGCAGGCTTGGTGAGCAGAAGAAATTTATTTTAAATGAATTAAATTCATAAAAAAAAAAATCTTGCTGTTCAAAAACCTTTGACTGGTAGTGCAGTTCTTTTGAATTATATTTTATTTTCATTATTTTGTTTAGGATTCCACTGTTCTGTTCTTTCAGAATTTTTCCTCACAATATCACCTTCCAAATCAGCTTATGTTTCATCAGTGGAAATGTGTAGCAGAAATTGTGCTGAACATTTTATGTGCATCTTTCAATCTCTTTTCCAGTCTGTGAATCACTAGACATCATAATCCTATTGTAAATATTAGATAATTGTCTGCAACATCTGAAATCACAGTGTGTCCTTGTCATGTTGTGCTCAGCACAGTACCAAAAGAACCTAAACAGAGTCTACAATTATCTTTTCTTCTCAGACTTGACGTTTATGTGAAATGTAGTAAAAGTGAAAGATGTTGCTGGTCATTATGATGATGAGGTAGAAGAATTTTCCTCTTTGTGGGTGTAGAGATAGAGGGGGAGCCTGAACATCCATATATGGGCATGCCATCAACTTTCTCTCCCTATTGGCTACTAGCGTTTTGCAGCTGCTTGTCAACAAAATGGCCTTCCTCAATTGCTTTTCGAGGACCTACTAACTATTTCTGTTTTGGTGAAATAGTATTGAAACAGTGGTTGAAAAATAGAACCGATTTTTTTTTTTTAAACACAGTATTTAACAACATATTACTGTGTTCACAATAGACATATATCGTTGACAAAGCCAGCTCAATATTGGGATTTTTGCTTCATTCTCGAGTTAGCGTACAAATGCTAACAGTCTACCTGCAAACCCTTATCGACATCAGCTTTCATCTCTGATTGTTTTTAAAAGCACACAGGGAAATTTGAAGGACTGTTGGCTTAAATTCAACAACATAGCCACTTTTTTGCTACAAAAACAAAGCTGTCGGAACGAAACCAGCGGGGATTTGGTCTTAGAAGAAGGTAAGCAGTAAAATTATTCTAGCAGAGCTGCTACTGTTTTAGCTTGGCTTATTAATTATTGTTGATGATGACATCAACTGGAAATGTTAGAAAACGTTTAACACAATCAAGAATATAAACTTTTTATAATAAAGAGTTACTTGTGCTGTGCAATACAGAAATAAGCCAAGTTAGGAAAATATAATACGAAAATCAGCAAGCTGAGTTTTCCACTTCATGAAGACAGCTTAGCTAACCAAGCTAAACATATGCTATTTACACACTGGCGCAGATATATAACAACATGAATAAAATGCATTCATTTTAGCAAAGAATATAGTAGTGTTAGTTATATTGCAACCGATTATTTGGGATGACATGAATGCTATTTAAAACTGAAAGAGAAGTTCGCTCGCTTTTTAGATGTTATAAAGCTGGCTAACAGTTTGCAATAGCCACTTAGCTAATCAGATTATTCTTGCCTCAGGTCAGATGATTCCAAACGCTTTGTATTTATTTCGACTCTTTACTGTTTTGAGTTAAAGTGTTAATTGAAAGTAAAGTAAAGCACTGAAGATGGCAAGCGATTACGTTAAGACAAGCCATGGATTAACTTGATGAGTAGGCCTAGTGAACAGGAGGAGAGCTGCCTGGAAAAACACGTACAGATGCAATAAATTACAACATAATTCACTTATCATTTATCATGACGTACAATAACACATTAAATCAATTATATCATCTTCCTGTTTGGACTCTAAAGTATATTTGCGAGGGTGATCATTAGCAATGGGAATATTTGTTGTTTTTATTTTGTCACTTGCTCTTAGTGAACGTTTGGTGTCCTTTGATTCAGTGCTTTAATACTGATTATTAAGTGGTTTAATACTGTCGTCTTCTAGGACTTCGCAAAAGGAGAAAGAGCACTGTGTGGTCATTAACATTAAAAAAAAAAAAAACGATTTCACACTTGTGTATAATTGGCATTCAGAAAATAGGGTGCAAAAAGTCTGCCCTGTGTTATTCTCTCCTGAGTGAATCATCTCATCAACTGACTTGTTTAACAAGTCTTTTAACATTTTGTTGGTCCTCATTATCTAGAGTCATCAAATCTCTTAGTTCTTTTTCACAGTAATGAGAGATTTTTATAATCAAGGGATTGTTTTTCTCAGTAGTATTGATAATGAGTAGAGTAGTAGTGATGATTGTATGTGTGTGTGTGTGTATATATATATATATATATATATATATATATATATATATATATATATATATATGGATGGATGGATGTTTGTAATATGAAATAGCTTAGTATTTACTAATTTACTGCATGATATATATATATTATTGGACAGTCAATGTTAACTCTACTTTCATAGTAGACATGTAGTGTCATATTTCAGATGCAATATAAAATATTTTTTTTGAAATGCATTGCAGGCTAGAAATAGGAGCCTGAAAGCATTTTAAAAGGCTATATCCATTAGTGTTGTGATAAGTTTTCCAAGGTCTTTTCAGCTGCATACAGCGTACAGCATACAATTAGAAGCAAGGCTTTTCATACTTCAGGTCATTGCTGTGTCACAATTACCAAGTTTGTTTATTTAAGACAGTGTGTCTCAAAGTAAAATATAAAATATAACACTGGTCCCCCTTTGCCTATAATTGCATTTTCTTTTTTGGCAAAGGATTGGATGTTGCACTCAATGGGAATTTATAAACTGTTGTGCAGATTAATGGCCAAAGAAATTGTGGGTTTTGTTACAGAGCATTGTAGCCACCCAGAATGAAAAGACTAACTTAGACTGATTGTGTAACTGTACCACATTTGTTGGCATGCAGTGGAATCTGTGAGGACCCATTTAATAAATGGTTTTGGCCCAAGTGTTATTTAACATAACAACACTTAACAAAAGGTTTTAGACTAACTTAATATTAAAAGTATAGTTCCTGAATTTTACTTTTTAATAATTGGAATTTTAATGATCAAAGAATGGCTTGTAGAGATTACAGATACACAAGCACCTTTAGTAGCATGCTCATGTCTGTTCTTGTTAGCTGGGATGATTAGTCAGTTTAATTGACTACTAAAATCCATTGACATTTGTATCAGTCATTAAATTAAAAGAATTGATTGTAGTCTGTCAGCCCAGTCTTATCTTTCGTCCTCCTGGGTTTGTACCAATGGCAGTAATGCTTTCCAACATGATTTTTCAAATTCATGAAACATAATTTCATACATATTCAGATGTAGCATTAAATCCATGTCAGTGTTTCAGAGAGGTTGTGTGTAATGCTTTGTGGACAGTGATAGATGTCCTGAAAGAGAGCATTCTTGATTGGAAGAGCAGTTGTGATGGCATGCTATTGAACCTATTGCAGCAACAATCAAAATACTCTATTTTATTTAAACTACTAAACTACTTTTAAACTACTTTATTTTTTGCATTTACCATTAGTTTACCTATGCTCAAGAGTGAGAGAGATTTAGTGATTAAAAGCTTTTGAATTCACTGAATAAAATCTCAATCAACCAGCTGGTTGTAAAAAGCTGTGACACAGAACCTTTGTGCAAATGATGAAAATACAACCTGTACATCCACAGATTTTTAACATAATGACTTCAAGATATCTAAAAGAGCAGATTCAGCTGCTCAATACAATATTGTTGGAGAAGAATGGGTGTGTTCACGTTCATTTCAGATGATTCATCACTCTTAAGACTTCATCAGTAGAGAGGACTTACTAGAATTGCTCATTTCTTGCTGTGATTCTGATTGAGACACTTTAACATAGCATTATATGAATGAAGTGAAGCTAAGTCTACCATTTTTTTTTTTTTCTTTTAGTTCTCAGATGGAGTAATCTGTCCGGCTGGAGCCTGCAGACCTGAAAAGTGAGAATGAGTGGTGAACTGCAGAGTAGCTGCCCAGCATAGAGGCAGGTGTGCTCCAAATGGGCTCACAATGAACCGTGACACCTTTTCCCACATCCGGCTGTGGTGCCCACGCCCCTTCGGCACCTACTCTCAGAATAAGCCATACAGCAATGGTACAATCTGCAACGGAACAGCTACTACCCACTGCAAGGCTGATGATTCGGGGCTTACAACCATAGAGACCCATGGAGTCGGTGAGGAGCAGGATGAGGATGTTGGCACTGAAAACACTCCACCAGATGCTACATCTACCCTTCTGGCTCCACCACTACCTGCTTCACCCTCGCAGAATTCACAGATGGAGGATGGCAGGGTACTGCTTGATACCTGGTATGTCATCAAACCAGGCAACACCAAGGAGAAGATTGCCTTCTTTGTAGCTCACCAGTGTAATGGTGCTGGAATTCCCAGGCCTAGTGCCATGAAAGTCAAGGGAAACTGGGCTACTGATTGTACCAAGGCCAAGCGCCGTCGTCGCTGTTCCTCTTATGACCCTCCCACTAGAGCTCAAAATGTTGTCGTTGATGTACCCACAGAATCCAACTCAACGGAGGATGGTGTTGGAGTTAGTGAGACGGATTTGCTTTCTGTGGCTGAAATGGTGGCTCTTGTAGAACAGCGCACAGCCTTGGCCCTTCAAGGTATGGTAGCGCAAGGACAAACTAGTCCTTATACAGTCCATCAGAAACCTGTTGTAATCCTTTCAGACCCCCCTTCATCTACACCAGCTTCTCAAAATGACTTTGATCTGCTGCAGCAACAGCAGGAATCTCGACGGGTCGCTCAGGCTGTTGCACAGTTTGAATCTCGGCAGCAGAATCTCGACAGTACAACTTTGCGGCCTGAGCTGAATGCACAAGACCGCATTCACACTGGCGATTCTGTGGGTGGTGCTCCAAGTCATGGACGAGGGGAAGTACGGATCGCTTTCCGGGTGTCAAGTCTGGACCCTCGCACCCAGTCTGAACCTGTCGGCCGGCCCAAATGCATGTTTATGAGTTGTGGAGTTGGAGGGGGGCAAGCAGGAACCAGGAGCAAAGAAAAGATCACTTGTGACCTCTACCAGTTGGTCAGTCCCTCATCTCGAGATCCAGGTGCCCTACTGGCTGGCTCGCCAAAGGCTGATCCTCTCGGTGAAGGCATCACTGACAGGCCTTCCTCCACAACGCCAGATCCTAACCAAGACCCTGCCTCAGGAGAGAAGGCAGCAGTTGCTCGAGAGCGGGTGACTGGGTTCCACGTTGAGGTTGTGGTCACGGGTGCAGTAGACCAGTGTGTCTTCTATGGGAAGGACAGCACAGAGAATGTTCAAGAAGAGACTGTATGTTTTGCTATGCCTAATGGGGCTAATTCAACTGATGCCTCAGAGGACCCACCTCCTGGCCAGCTGTTCTTTCTGCAGTCACCAGCTACTGAAGATGAGAGTTGCTCAACTGTAAACAGTGGGATGCGGTCTTTAGATTGTGCAAACAACAATGGGCCAGTCGGGGCTACCGTAGAGAGGCCAGATTCCCCGCTGGCAACTGTGGATGATTGTTCTGATCCTCCGTTGTGCCGCCTCTACCGTCATGTCTCCCATGACTTCCTTGAGATTCGCTTTCAGATCCAGCGGCTTCTGGAACCACGGCAATACATGCTCTCGCTTCCAGACCACATCATGGTCAATATCTTCAGCTACCTGCCCACCCGTTCGCTAGCGGCACTCAAATGCACCTGCCATGACTTCAAGGTCCTGATCGAGACCTACGGCGTGCGTGCTACGGACTCTCGCTGGAACCAGGACCCGCTGTACCGTGACGACCCCTGCAAGCAGTGCAAGCGGCAGTATGAGCGGGGAGATGTGTCGCTCTGCCGCTGGCACCCTAAACCTTACCACCACGACTTGCCTTATGGACGCTCTTACTGGATGTGTTGTCGGCGCACCGATAAGGACACACCTGGCTGTCGAGTTGGGCTACACGATAACAACTGGGTACAGCCATGCGAGCTGGTTCAGGCCCGCGCCAAAAGAGACGATGGGAGGTAAAGGAGATTGTCAGGGGATTGTCATTTCTCTCCCTGTTTTCGCTCTACTGAAACCTCATGCCACTGTACTATTTATGGTTGAGCTCGCCTCTTCTATCATAGCTTATTAACCTTGCTATCATTGTCAGTATCATTTCTTATCAGTGCACCATAGTTAATTCTCGGTCCCTTCAAGCGCAGACCGATGTTCTGAAATTTGAAAGCCAATGCTGATTAAATAAGGTAGGCTGCTGCATGGGACTAGTCTGAATTGGTTAGAAATTGTTATGGCAATCTTGGAAGACCAGCTCTGATTCTGACCCCAACCTTGCAAAAAAAAAAACAAAAAAAAAACCTGCAGGCTAGATACAGGACTTGTGAGTATAACTTCAGGGGTTGTTGTCAACTTTAATTTGCTGTCCCTTTGGTCAAAAGCGTGCAAAAATGATGTCACTTTACAAATCCCTGATGTCACTTTGTAATCAACAGTTTGACTGCTTGTTGGATTTTTCTGTTTTGTGTGTGAATGTGAGTGAATAATATTTTTTGTTGTTGTTGGGATTTCATTTTTCTTCTCTTTCAAATTGATTTCTGAAATCAGTCTTTATTTCTTGACCAAACCTTTCCTTTTACCTATCTCTTTGCCTGCCAGGCTGTCTGTGTGCTTGTTGGCAAATGCAGCTTTTGCCAAAGCAGTAATTAGCTTCATGTGGCTGAAAGAAAAACAACAAAGAACAGGACAACTCAAAACCTGATTCTAGCCTTAACCCTGTTCGTTCTGCTCATTCCACCAGTCTGTGAAATCTTTCAAACAGAAACATTGATGCTGAACCTTCTGGTTTGGGAGACCGTTATAGGTTTCCCCGTCAATCTGCTTTTGGGAATTTGCCTCTAAAGTGAATAAAAGTTATTTAAAACTGGAGTCTGTGCTATTCCTGTTCATGCGTATTAGTACGTCAACAGTCAAATATTTGAAACTCAATTTATTTCTATATCTTGTTGCATTTAGTTTTATCGTAGTGTACATTTAGTTGGTGTGTACAAGGTATAAATAAAAGGTGCACTGTGGAACTCTGTCCTCTATCACCATCTGTGGTTGAAATATAGAATTGCAAATTTACTGTGGAGTAGTTCTGTCTTCTGTGCTACTACTTATAGGAACTGATTTTTAACCTAAAATCTTCCATAGTGCACCATTTGTGTATACAGTGAACAAAATACATTATTACAATCAATTAAAAAAAAAAAAAAAGATTAGAGCTTTTTACAAAAGCCCTTATTTCAGTGACACTTATATTTTACCCAAAAATTTACATTTCTGAACACTCTCAGGCCATCCAACATGTAGATGAGTTTGTTTCTTCATCAGAAAATATTCATAGAAATTTAGCATTACATTACTTTGCTTTACAGGGGATGCAATAATCGTAACATCCCATCATCATTTATGTCCTGAAAAGTGAAAAGCTGTGTGCTTGTAAGAAACAAATCCATTGAGACTTTTTTAACTTCTCCAGCGAAAAGAGTCATCTTGTCTGAATCAGGAGAGAAATATGCATAGATCAAGCACTGTGAAAACGGTCCAAAACAACTCTAAACAAATATGGACTTCTTCACTGGAGGAAGCGTTGCAAATTATGGATTTGTATTTCAGCCAAAATTAATCGACTAGATTTGTTTGGATTACTTGTGGACTATTTTGATGTTT
Source organism: Cirrhinus mrigala (assembly GCA_036247105.1). Classification (NCBI taxonomy): domain Eukaryota; kingdom Metazoa; phylum Chordata; class Actinopteri; order Cypriniformes; family Cyprinidae; genus Cirrhinus; species Cirrhinus mrigala. The sequence goes on from CM070021.1 coordinate 12,786,278, forward strand.
TTATCAGCTGTTTGGACACTCATTTTGATAGGACCCATTCACTGCAAAAGAAGTGGGTCCAAAATCCATTGATGAGAAAGTGATACAACAACCCAATCTCATGGCAATTTGTACATATTTTACAAGGTGGCTAATTTTTTATGACCTCACTCGTACTAAATCATGCGTATTTTACAAGTTCCCCAATTCGTGTGAATTCGTACAAATGATCTACCCCTAACCCCGCACCTAAACCTACCAGTCACTGGGGTTTAGACAAATTGTACAAAATCGTACAAGTGAGGTTGTACGAATTCATATAAATAAGCCATCTACGTACGAATTGGTCGTGAGATAGCATTTGATATAATGATACATTTCTCCAAATCTGTTCCAATGAATTAGAAGAACTGAATGAAATATTTAATTTTCGGGTAAACTATTCCTTTAAACGTGAGCTATCTTTTCTGTTTGACAGTGTGAACATCTCAAAAGTGAAATCTAACATACATATCCAAATCATTATTTTTTTAAATGAAATTTCTAAAATTATTTTCTTGCATTATCATTGATCCATTTAAATTACTGTTTTCACACATGGTATCAGGTAGTCGTTGATTAACAGATTCTGTAGACAAGAAGAATTCAAAGAATTTAAATCAGTGTTTCCCAACCCTGGTCCTGGAGTACTCCTACAGTACACACTTTGGATGTGTCTCTTGTCTGACGCACTCAGTTTAGAAGTTTCCAGACTGATGAGTTGAAAAGGATGCGTTTGATTAGGGAAAATCTTGATCCCAAAACCATGGTCGGGAAACACTAATTTATGTACTATGATCGGTGCTTTGCCTTCATGCATAGTAACCCCAGAAATAAACAGCCACAGACATCATTATTAGAGCATTAGCATTGACTAAATACTTCCACAGTGGGTCTTCACTTATGTCAGGTAATTGTTTGGATGCTTCAGTCACTTCCTCCTCTGTGGGCTCTGGAGCCTGAGTATCACTTATGCCGCAAAACCAGCCAATAATCTTCATCATTATGGAGCGCTCACCACGTTCAACTATGGCAGAGAGAAAAGAATTAAAATGTATATGTCATTACTTAAAGAATTTAGTTTGACCCTCACCAGGGGTGTCCAATCAAGCTTCTGGAGGGCCAAAGATTCTGCAAAGTTTACCTCCAACCAGCCCTTGCCTGGAAGCTTGTAGTTATCCTTAAAGGATTAGTTCACTTCCAGAATAAAAATGTCCTACTTATTTACTCACCCCAATGTTATCCAAGATGTCCATGTCTTTCTTTCTTTAGTCCAAAAGAAATTAAGGTTTTTCAAGAAAAAATCAAGAATTTTTCTCCATATAGTGGACTTCAATGGTGGCCAACGGGTTGAAGGTCCAAATTGCAGTTTCATTGCAGCTTCAATGGGCTCTGCGTGATCTCAGATGAGAAATAAGGGTCATATCTAGCGAAACGATTGTCATATTCTAAAAAAAAAAAAAGAAGTATATACTTTATAACCACAAATGCTCATCTTGCACTAGCTTGACCTCACACGTTACATTGTTACTTTGGAAAGGTCAAGCACGTTTAGTTCTTCATCTGTGTACTTCAGTTCAAAAAAGTAGGGTAGGGCAAAAAATTTCATTTTCTCCTCCAACTTTAAAATACATCTTTTTTTAGAAAGGGTGTTTGACTTTCTTTGCACTCTCGGTTTGTAAACACTGGGTCGGTACTTCTGCCTATGTCACACGTGACTTTTCCAACAAGAGTACGCAATGCGAGAGGTCGAGCTAGTGCAAGACGAGCACTTAAAAAGTACATACATTTTATTTTTTTTAGAAAATGACCTATCGTCTCGCTAGATAAGACCCTTATTTGTTGGCTGGGATCGTGTAGAGCCATTTGAAGCTGCACTGAAACTGCAATTTGGTCCTTCAACTTGTCTATCCCTATTGAAGTTCACTATATGGAGAAAGGTCCTGGAATGTTTTTCTCAAAAACCTTTATTTCTTGTCAACTGAAGAAAGAAAGACATGAACATCTTGGATGACATAGGGGTGAATAAATCATCAGGGAATTTTTATTCTGGAAGACTTTGATTAGATGATTCAGGAGTGTTTTAATAAAGATTTTAGCTAATCTCTGCATGATGGTGGCCCTCCAGGAGCAGGATTGGACACCCCTGGCCTACACATGCATTTTATCTACAAAAGCAATTCTAAAATAAATCATCTTACTTTGATCCTCCTCAGTTACGACTTTTTCCTTTTCATCTGCCTCTCTTCGAGCTCTTCTTCCTCGTTCCTCCTCTTCCCAGTCCAGATCAACCCTTTCTTCTTTAGAATGTCGCAAGGCAAAGACAAGGCGATGGAGCTTGACAAAGAGAAAAGGTAAATGTTATTAATTAAAAGAAGTATTCCTAAGTAGCTTCAGCAGTGGCTAAAACTTCTTACATGTTTGTCCTCTATGGGTGGAGTGTTGTAGCTTATGAAGAGCACCAGAATTCCAGTGCAGAAGAAGAGCAGCATTGCAAAATAAAGGTAATGAACTCCACATATAAGTTTAGGGCAGTTGGTGGAAGAGAGGCAGCTTCCTGAGCCATATGCAAACTCGGGTATCATACGAGACAGACCCATAACCAGTCCTCCCATCAGGCCCCAGAAAGCCCCCTAAGGGATGAAAGATGAAGATGCAAGCTTTTAGTAAATTTGTGTTCTGATGTGTCATTAAACAAGGACTATGTATAAACCAGACAGTTACTTACTGACTCATTGACCCTCTTCACAAAAATGGCAAGGAAGAAGACTGCTGCAATAGGTGGGGCTAAGTAACTGGTCACAGATTGAATATAATCGAACAGCTGACCGCTCTGGGCTGCCTGGACAACTGGGATCCAACAAATGCTAATGGTGACAATGCAGAGTATCCACACCCTGTCACAGAAGTTAATACTTTTGTTCAAACACTGATAATAATGGAAAGAAAGAAATGCAAATATTATGTGCATTTGGACATTAGTTGAACTCAAATTGCAATGTATAATTACTTAATTATTTATAATTAATAATATTTTATTTAAATAATATCTCCTTTATAGTAGTTTCCATGTTTGGTGAAATTTTAAGAATAAGTTTGAGAATGATCCTACCTGATCTCATCAAGAAAACGTATCTATGGGAACTTTTTCGCAAGATGCAAAATACATACCACCATGTACATTTCGTGACATATTTAATGTGAAATGCCAACTGAGTGGTGCTAAAAGAGTTTTTTTTTCCCATGGTACGTTTTATGTGACATTGGTTTTGTATGTGTCACTGCAGTTCTGACTTGAAATGTCCGTTGAGTGGCGCTATAATGGCGCTAACTCTAATGGTCTGTGGCGTTTTAAAATATCGTACCATCTGCAAAGCAAATGTGGCATAAAAATGCAATCATAAGCATGCCATTTAGCTTGTTTTCTGATCTCTCATCTTTCAGCTTTTTCATCGTGAGTCATATTTTTCACAGGATTCGTACCCAAGGATTCCGTATCCTAAGTCCAATTCCATGTTGGCTACCGAGCAATCTTGTTTTGTCCGGAAAGCAAAAGTTGGAGCTGTAATCATAACTGTGTACGAAAACGATGACAAGTGCTTGCTGTTTCACGGCCTCTAGCGTACTTTCATATTAGAAACGGCAGTGATATGTGCTTATTGGTATGTATTTCGCGTCTTGCGAAAAAGTTCCCACAGGTACCTTTTCGTCATGAGATCAGGTTAGACCAAGAACTGGTTTTTGTTTTGTAGGTTTCTTTTTTTGTTTTATTTATTTATTTATTTATTTATTTTTGCTTGTTTAATAATGAGGGTTGTTTAAAAAGATTAATCTGGATCAGAATTATCTGGATTTGGAAATTCCATGTTTTGCTATCCAGGATCAGGTAATCTTACTCTATTACATCTTACTTTATTGCTGGTTTTGCAACCTAATTTTACTAAAAAGTTTTGAACAACATAAACTGACAATTTCCCTGTTGAAAAAAAACAGCATATGCTGGTATGTTTTGAAACATGGCTGCTGGTTTGAGCTGGTTTAAGACGGTTATGTGTTAGTCATGTGCTGGTCCTAAACTGGTCCTGAGTAGGAGCTAGTTGCTTAGGACCATCTTAGGACCAGCACATGACCAGCTAGGACCAGCTTAAACCAACTAAGGACTAGCTTCAACCAGCTCAAACCAGCAGCCATGCTTCAAAACATACATAACCAGCATATGCTGTTTTTTTCCACAGGGTTGATCCAGATCAAAACCAAGATTGGATTTTGTGATCTAATTAGATTTCAAAATAATTTTGAACAACCAATTTTCAAGATTTGATCCAATCCAATATCTGAAATCCGATCAGATTACTTTTGAACAACTGAACCGAGGTTATGAGCAATAACAAACCCCAATCTCATGTAAAAACTGCCAAATTCTGGCAAAAACTGGCAAAAAAAAATATATATTTGGATTTGTATGATTTGATTTGTATTAAAACATAGCTAGGAAAAAAACAAGCCCTAAACCCAACTACTGATGGGTTGTAAGCAGATTTTGCCCATTTAAATTTGCCACCAATTCACCAAAATGGAAATGGGTTATGAACTGCATGAAAGTATTATGGAGATAACTGGTAAACTCTGGCAAAAAAAAAAAAAAAATTTGATTTGTATAAAAACAGATCTAGGAAAAAATCAAGAAACCCAACCACTTGTAAGCAGATTTCACTCATTTAATAAAAACGAAAACAAAAACAAAAAAAAAATTAAAATTTACAAGTATGATTTATGTGAAAACATATCTAGCAAAAAAGCAAGCCCTAAACCCAACCATTGATGGCTTGTAAGCAGATTTCGCTCATTTAAATTTGCCACCAATTCACCAAAATGGAAACAGGTTATAAATGCAGGAGAATTATTGTGGAGATAACAAATATGGTAAAGATGCTTGATGCAAGCAACTTTTGATTCCCAAACACATTCTGATTATTTCCTGAACAATATTTCTTCCCGATTCCTCAAAAGAACCATTAATTGTATTGTTAAGAAACATGAATTAAAACAAAAATGAGTAAATTCAGGAACAGTTTGATGCTATTTGCACTATAGGATCAACAGTATACCTCAATACTATTACACAGGCAAGCCTTGGCTGTGAAAATGCCATTAATTAGAATTAATAAAGATATGAAATGAATGGTTCCAGACCTTCCTACAATCATGAGTTCTTTATCTCTAGCTTGAGGCCGAATACGAGTCCAAATGTCCATGGTGAACAAGGTGCTACTACTGTTGAAGATTGATGCTAGTGAGCTCATGAGAGCTGCTAACATGACTGCCAGCATTAAACCTCTGAGACCTGTTTAGGGTTTGATTGAAAATTAAAGAAAACAGAAAGACAATTAGGTGTAAACAGAACAGCTTGTTAATTCAGTTGAACTGTGAAGGGGATAATGATCATTTTAAAACACCGGAAAAATAAATTATGTTGATTACCTGTTGGCATTACAGAAACCACTAGTTTGGGATAGGCAATGTTGGAGCAACCAACTTCTGTGCCACACACTTCCTTACAAACACTTGACTCCACACAACCTACTTCATCTTAAAAAAAAAAAAAATGGTATTCCTTGATCAAGATTGTAATTATAAAGACGTTGTATTATGTTTATATTAAAACTCATACCAGGGTAAAGCACTCTGCTGATCATGCCTGGAAACACCATGAGAAACATAGGGAGCAGTTTCAGGTACCCGCACAATATACATCCGGCCTTTACATGCGTCAGACTGCGGGCGGCCAAACAGCGCTGCACAATTACCTGCAGAACACAAAATGTAATGCAATGTGAAAAATTAAGTAAAGAATATAACACAGTTGCATATTTATAATTCTTTATCCTTAAAATACCTTGTCTTTACCTGATCAGTACACCAGTACCAGCTACCAATAATTGCAATGCCAAATAACACACCAGGCCATGGCAAGTCCCCAGTCGTGGGATCCCTAAGTAAATGAAAGGCATCCTCCCGTGGAGTGTAACATTGTTTGGAGATGTTAAAATTCCTCTGAGATGGCAAAGCTAAACTATACTTCTCCAGTAAAGCACTGTATCCTCCAACTTCATAGAACGCTATTGACAAATGAGAGACAACATAAGCAGCATTATATAATTCAGTAGCTAATCTATACTTGAGAAAAAAAATCCAGATGTGCTGTTAAGGTTGTGCCCGTTGGCCTATCTAAACACATGGCTATTATTTCATACCCTTTTCCTAGCTCATAAGTGTGGACTGAATACTTTTGGGAACAACATATTTCACTTTAAGGTTTACAGACATTTCCTTAAACCTATTTTGGTGTTTTCTTAAAGTGAAATGCTACTAGCTAAAACCGATTTTTTTTTTTTTGTTCTAAATCTCAGATGGTTAGTCCTTCAACTTAGCTGATGTTTAACTTCTTTCCTCAAGAATATGGCATTACATTGTACATATGTAAACTATCATTAAACTGTGAATAGTAATTAGACAATGAATTCTGAGCACTAAGCAAAAGATACTTACAGAATCCCATGAGGACAAAAGCTCCAGCAATGATAACAAAGGTTTGGACAGTATCTGTATACATCAGCGCAGCCAGTCCTCCTACAGAGACATTGTTTGTCAAATATTAACACATTTGTGGACCCAAGGCTCTTAACAGATTATTTGTTCCAAAAAGGCTAATTAATATCTGGATGTGACCATGGACAACAAAACCAGTCATAAGGGTCAGTTTTATGAAACTGGGATTTATATGTCATCTGAAAACTGAATAAATAAGCTTTACATTTAAGTACAGTTTGTTAGGATACGACAATATTTGGCTAAGATTTATATGAAAATCTGCAATGTGAGGGTACAAAAAAACTAAACATTGAGAAAACCACCTTTAAAGTTGTCCAAATTAAGTTCTTAGCAATGCATATTACTAATCAAAAGTTAAGTTTTGATATTTTTACAGTAGGAAATTTACAAAATATTTTCATGGAACATGATCTTTACTTAATATCCTAAAGATTTTGACATAAAAGAAAAATCGATCATTTTGACCCACGAAGTATTGTTGGCTATTGCTACAAATATACCAGCGCTACTTACGACTGGTTTTGTGGTCCAGGGTCACATATAATATATTGTCTGTTCAAAACAGATTGTTTTATAGAGATTATGGGCATTCCTGTAGCTCAAACAGTAGGATGTAACAATAACTAGGTTTGATTCCCAGGAAATTAATGATCTGAAAAATTGTATATCCTAAGTTTTTCAATCTTTAAAGGAGAAGTCCACTTCTAGAACAAAAATTTACAGATAATGTACACCTTGTCATCCAAGATGTTCATGTCTTTCTTTCTTCAGTTGCAAAAAAAATATGCTTTTTAAGGAAAACATTTCAGGATTTTTCTCCATATAATGAACTGATATGGTACCCGAGTTTGAACTACCAAAATGCAGTTTAAATGCGGCTTCAAATGATCCCAAATGTGGTTGTAAACAATCCCAGGAAGAAGGGTCTTATCTAGTGAAACGATTGGTTATTTTCATAAGAATAATACAATTTATATAATTTTTAATGTCAAACGCTCATTTTGTCTTGCTTTTCCCAACCTCTGTTTTTGTTCCGGTTCATGACAGTTAGGGTATGTCAAAAAACTCCCATCTCATGTTCTCCCTCAACTTCAAAATCGTCCTGTATCACTGTTTTGCCTTTTTTGTTAAGGGTGTTTGATCTTCTTTGCATGTTCACTTTGCAAAGACTGGGTCAGTACTTTTGCAGTGATGTCAGATGATTTTGAAATGATTTTTGAAGTTCAGGGAGAAAATACGATTTTTCGACATACCCTAACTGTCTTGAGTTCAGGGAGAGTAAGACAAGACGAGCGTTTGAGATTAAAAAGTATTTAACATGTATTTTTTTAATGAAAATAACCGATCGTTTCACTAGATAAGACCCTTCTTCCTCGGCTGGGATCGTTTACAACTGCATTTGCGATCGTTTGAAGCTGCATTTAAACTGCATTTTGGAAGTTCAAACTCGTGGCACCATATCAGTCCATTATATGGAGAAAAATCCTGAAATGTTTTCCTCAAAAAACACAATTTCTTATCGACTGAAGAAAGAAAGACATGAACATCTTGGATGACAAGGGGGTGAGTACATTATCTGTAAATTGTTGAAGTGGACTTCTCCTTTAAAGTTTCTTTGGATGAAAGTGTCTGCCAAAGCTAAAAAAACATGTAGAGGGGAATGAGATGAATCAGTAGCTGATTTTACCTGTGACAGTATAGAGTGCTGTTATGCAGAGTAGGGCAATCACTGCAACATAGATATTCCAGCCAAGAGCCTGCTGTATAAACACTGCTCCTGAGAACATGTCAACCTACGCTCAGTGAGGAGGAAAAAAGTCATAGAGAGAGTGAATTTGTGAAAACAGCACATTGTGATTCTTCATTTTATATTATCCAGACACATACTTATACTTACAGAAATCTTTGTGAAGATGTAAAGGAAAAGTGAAATGACAGAGAGATACAAGCTAATTCTAGTCCCTCCGAATCTTTTCTTGAGGTACTGCGGCATTGTAATCACCTTTTTGAAAAAGAGTAGGTATATAATCACTCATATTATTCAAATTAACATTTTTCATCTAAAATATCATTGTAAAATAATAATGAACGTACCCCTGCAGTTAAATAAACAGGGACGAACACCCAGCCCAACAACAAAACAATGAATAATGCCTGTAAAAAAGAAATATTCAAAATAAATAATTGGAATCATACTCTAATTTGAATTAAAATCACAGTTTTATATATATATACAGTGGGTTCAGAAAGTATTCAGACCCCTTCACTTTTTTCCAATTTTATTGTTGCAACCTGATACTGCAATTGTTTAAATTCTTTTTTTTTCCCTCATTAATCTACACTCAGTACCTCATAATAACATAGATATTCAGAATGCAGCAGCACGACTGGTCTTCAACGAGCCCAAAAGGGCCCATGTCACACCTCTCTTCATCACCCTGCACTCGCTCCCAATTGCAGCTCGCATCAAATTCAAGACACTGATGCTTGCTTATAGAACAACCACAGGCTCGGCGCCCGCCTACCTCCACTCACTGCTACCAATCTACACTCCCTTCAGAACTCTGAGATCCACCAGTGAGCGACGCCTCATTGTACCATCACAAAGAGGCACAAAATCACTTTCCAGAACATTCTCTTACACCGTCCCTGGCTGGTGGAGTGATCTTCCCACCGCTATCCGGAATGCCAACTCCCTAACAACTTTCAAGCAACTGCTGAAAACCCATCTCTTTCGACACTACTTGACTTAAAAAATAAATAAATAAAAATAAAAAAAAATTCCTTTTCTACTCTTTTCCCTTTCTAGCTTGTACTTAATTGAACAATGCCTGTTATATGGTATTTTGAGCACTTCGTAGGTCGTTTTGCTTCTTTAGGACAAATCGCTTGATGTATTCCCCACCTGTAAGTCGCTTTGGATAAAAGCGTCTGCTAAATGAATAAATGTAAATGTAAATGTAAATAATAACAAAGTGAAAACAGAATTTTAGAAATGTCTGTACATTTATGTCTGTAATGCCTGTAAAAGAAAAAACTGAAATATCACATTTACATAAGTATTCAGACCCTTTGCAACAACACTTGAAATTTAGCTCAGGTGCCTCCCGTTTCTCGATCACTGCTGAGATGTTTCGACACCTTGATTGGAGTCCACCTGTGGTAAATTAAACTGATTGGACATGATTTAGAAAGGCAAACACACCTCTCTATAAAAGGCCACATAGCTGACAATACATATCAGAGTGAAAACCAATCCATGAGGTCAAAGGAACTGCCTGCAGAGCTCAGAGACAGGTTTGTATCGAGGCACAGATCTGGGGAAGGCTACAAAAAATGTTCTGCTGCACTGAAGGTTCCCAAGAGCACAGTGGCTTCCATAATTCTCAAATGGAAGATGTTTGGCACAACCAGGACTCTTCCAAGAGCTGGTCGCCCAGCCAAACTGAGCAATTGATGGAGAAGGGCCTTGTCTAGACTGGTGATCAAGAATCTGATGATCACTCTTGTTGAGCTCCATGATCATATATGCAGATGGGAGACACCTAAAGAAGGACAAACATCACTGCAACGCTCCACCGACCTAAAGGACCCTCAGACTGTGAGAAACAAAATTCTGTGGTCTGATTCTCAATTCTAAGCATCATGTTTAAAGGAAACTAGCTCTGCTCATCACCTGCAGTGTAGCATCCCAAAAGTAAAGTGTGCTGGTAGCAGCCTCATGCTGTGGGCGTGTTTTTCAGCGGCAGGGACAGGTCAGGGTTGAGGGAAAGCTGAATGGAGCAAAGTACAGAGATATCCTCAATGAAAACCTGTTCTACAGCACTCAGGATCTCAGACTTGGCCGAAGGTTCACCTTCCAACATGACAATGACTCTAAGCACACAACCAAGACGGCACAGGAGTGGCTTAGAGACAACTCTGTGAATGTCCTAGAGTGGCCCAGCCAGAGCCCTGACTTAAACCTATCAAACATCTCTGGAGAAACCTGAAAATGGCTGTTCACTGAGGGTCCCCATCCAACCTGACCAAGTTTGAGAGGATTTGCAAAGATGAATGGCAGAAAATTCATCAATCCAGCTTGTTGTGTCATACCCAAAAGGACTCAAGGCTGTAATTGCTGCAAAGGTGCTTCAACTAAGTACTGAGTAAAGGGTCTGAATACTTATGTAAATGTGATATTTCAGTTTTTTTTCTTTTTAATAAATTTACAGACACTTCTAAAATTTTGTTTTCACTTAAGAGGTACGGAGTGTAGATGAATGAATTTAAACAATTGGCTGCAACATAACAAAACTGAAACAAAGTTAAGGATGCACTGTATTTGACTGTATTCTGTAAAACAGAAATATTCAAAACAAATAATTGGGATCAATTTAAATTTTAAGCAGTGTTATATATATATATAAGGTGCTTCACTATACCATAGAAGAACCTTTTTTTAAATGGTTCCATAAAGAACCTTTAACATCTAACGAACCTTTCTGTTTCACCAAGGGTTCTTTGTGGTGAAAGAAGGTTCTTCAGATTCTAAAAAGGTAAGAAAGAGATGGATCTTTAAAAAACCTTTGACAATGGTTTTAATGGAACCTAAAATGGTTCTTCTATGGCATCTATGTGAAGAACCTTTTAAGCACCTTTATTTTTAAGAGCATATAAAAAAAATAATATATATTTAATCTAGCTTACATTCCATTCAAAACCCCCAACAGCTATTCCACTTGCAGCTGCTGTTCCTGCAAGACCAACAAAATGACCACTGCCAATGTTGCTCGCAAAAAGAGAAGTTCCCACCTATGTGAGTGATATGAGAGAAATACATACACAGAAAAAGGAGAAAGCTTTAAAATAAGCACTGGAATCTTTAGGTATTGTCACATCTTTAATTTTCCTATGAGAAGGGAGTAGATATTTTCACAAAACTTTGATTTAAGAGCTAAATTACAAATGTGAAATATAAGTTTTTAATTAAATGTTTAATAATTATAATTTAATAAAGTTAATACTCACAGGCCACCATACCATAGTCCGACCTGCAAGAAAGTAGCCACCTACTGTGCCACGGTTAGTCCTAAACGTAGACTTAGGATTAAAAAAAAAAGCATATATTATTTTTTTCTACATTCAACATAAACTAAAAATGCTATCATTTTAACAGACATTTCAATCCAGTTATATGCCACTTTAAAACCCATAAGAGCAAGTTTTTTACTAACCCATATTCCTACTGCAATAACCACCAAAAAGTAGCCCACGATCACACTGATGTCAGCTGGATTGTTGATGGTTACATGTTTCGCTGTAGTGTTTTCCATTTTTGAAGACAGACAGATACAGCGCCGATATCATTTATGAGAAGGACATGAAACAAATCCAACGGATGCGGCACTTGAGGAGGAAAACTTTTCTTCATACAGGATTTGAGGGTAAAATCCATGATCTTTGCCCATATGACTAAAAAGCTGATGAAGGAATATTAACAACAATAATTAACTTATTAATAGCCCAGAAAAGAGTAAGTATTAAATGCTTACACCTTAATTAATGCTGTGGTACTTTTAGTAGAAAACAAAACAATGTAGTGTACATTTTTGTACTTTAATTATAAAATTCTAAAAAAAAGCCTTAATGTTTTTTTTTTTTCCAAAAGCAGAGAAACACCCTTAAGCAGATTATACAAAATGACATGAAAAAATTGCTATTACTTTTTTAAAAGTAATTTTCATTAATAAGATTATATAATCACAGTTTTTATTCCTTACATCCATTTAAATAGACTTGAAACTTTAAATGTTTTCATACTGGCCTTATTACAGTATTGTACATATATCTACATGTGCTAAAACATTATTTTATTTAGCATATTTTTTCTTTTTGCTGATGTATGCAGAATAATATTTTCTTCCATTTTATTAAATGAACATGTTTGTGTTTCTCACCAATGTATAGCACCTAAATTAACCCATGTGTATTCATGGGTTTAAAATATATCACTGATTAATAGTCACTGGTCTGTACGTAAAAATTAACAGTTTCCATAAGTAAAGTTCCAACCTTATTTGGAAATCACTAAAAAGAGGAAGGTTAAACTCTTTCATGGATGATCAGCTTGTGAATGCATCAGTTGTGTCACTAAGCTCTGGTTAATAATCCTGCACTTTGGTGTGTGACATTATCTTTACTTCACTGCTTTTCAAATGCAAAAACAACTCATACTTACATTTGCAGGACAAGCAACAAAGAAACTTCTGTTCAATTTATTTAATGCAAACCAGAGCACAGACTTTCCATTCAAACAATGTTCAATATTTGACAATTCCAGGTCTTTAAAAACAAACAGACCTGTTTGACATCAGATGAAAATACAGAGTCTCTTTGTCTCTGCGAAAATGTTACTGTAAGACAAATTTACAATAACTTAGAAATTGAAACAAAATGAAATCAATCATACAAAAAGCAGTCATTTGGTTTCTATTGCGAGTCTATGCTTAAAACATTTCAGATGAGATGACCAGCTAAACCCAAAAAGATGCCAATAAAGCACTACAGATACATATACGGATCCACTTCATCGAGGGCAAGCTGAACAGTGCGTTACAACGATGTGCAGAAAATCAATCACTATATCATCATCATAAACTCAATCCTCCAAAGATGTCCAACTTCGAGTGGACACCACAAAAATCACACAAGATCCTTAGAGTGCAACATGGATTGTGTTAATGTTAAGACTCATGTTTTGTTGCATTGTTGTTCAATGTTAGTTTAGTAATGTGAGATTACAAGACAGTCAGTTTTTAATCAAAGAGAAAGTGTTTCTTGATTTCATTTGATATCTTATTTAAAAAAAAAAAAAAAAAAAAGCGTGAACTTGAGATTCTGGTATCAAATTAGCATGAATTCAGGACAGGTGTAGTAAATGCATTTGCAAATTACATTTCATCTGGTTAACATCATTTAAAATACAGTAGAGTCTGCAACACATTAAATCTGAATAGCCACATCATCCAGAATTACATAATCAGTGGACATCATCTGGATCTATGTTTCCATCTTATAGTTAAAATTGCATTTGATAAAAGAACAAAAAATGCAAAAACAATTTGCAAATAAAACATTGTTTCCAGACCATATGTTCAAGAGAAAAATACATTTTAGCCAATGGAAGCCGGTCCTTAATACATTTCTTGTGTTTGAGTGCACAGAAAACACTTACTAACTTCATGTATGCTAGCAATTGTCTACAATGTAAAATTCCAGAATGACCAAAAAAAAAAAAAAAATTATTTTCCTTCTCTAAGCAAATTATTCAGTCATATGAGGCAAAAACATATAACAATGTATTTCCATTGTAGTTTATGTGCATGTTTTCTAACCAGAAAAAAAAAACATCCACCTCAAGCGAAGTGTATACATTTATTAAGCACATTATGCAAATTTTATTCACATAATGGTTTTTCCATCCAGCATTTTTAATGCAAATTCTAGGATACGACATAAAAAAGCTAGTTGGTGGAAACCCTGGAAGAATTTCATGATGTTGCTTAACAGTTGTTTAACATACGTGTAATTTGACATCACTGTCATCAAAAAAATAAAATGATAAAGATTTGAAGCTTCTTATATTGTTTAAAACAGATCCCATATTACGTTGTTATGACTTTACAGTATTACCAACTGCCGTTATGGTAGCAATGTTCTAATGTGTGAAACTACATTCAGCCTCAAAGCAATAACTTTAAGCAAAAAGGTTCAAATAAACATTAATGACATTTTACTCACAGAGTCAAGCATGTGTATAACTTGTTTTTTTGCTGTGATTCAAACATTTTATTATTCTCCAACATGATACCATTTCTAAGATCAAATCTGGGCATCTGTGAAGAAGTATCATTATTAAAAGCAAAACATTCTGAAATCATATCCTAATACGTGGTAAACAAAAACTTGCGTTCAGCTTGCAGAAATTAAATCATGAATTTCAAAACATCTAGACATCAACCAAGAGTAAAGATGTAAAAGTAGGTGCATAAATGTTTCCAAAATGCCCACGTCTAATTGAAAAGTCACACTTCCTGATTTGTTCTGTCGATCCGCATGACTCTGCACGACCGGGTCGGTCGTTTCTCCTTCCCCCGTTTTTGTTGAGCAGACCGAAGACGTGCTAAAATGTGTTTTTTTGGGAACTTAAGGGTGGTACAACCAAACTGGCTCACTCCTCCTGTATCCCCGGGTAGTTTCTCCCGTCTTTGGACCCAGCTTCGCCAGCCAGGTTTCCAACAGTAGACGCTATCGTAAAATCTCGATCCATTCTCACCACCCAACACGTAGATCCGGCGTTTCCATCTAGCCACACCTCCGGCGGCAATCCGCCTTGGCAGGCCTGGAAAAACCACCGGACTAGGCGCACGGTCACTACCGCCACCCCCTCGCTCTACTCCAACCGCCACCTCCCGCTCTACTCCAGACCCTCGTCCTTCTCGGAAGAACAACACACGTCCTGTGGCATCTAGTGGTTCGGCCTGGGTGTAGTTGCCATCGAGGAACTTGGCGGCATCGCGCAAGTAACCACCGATGGCGCAAACGCCGCCACGTACTGCTACGCCTCCAGCCAGGCAGGTGGCACCAGAGTCTAGAGCGACACGGCTCCAGGTATTTGTAACTGTGTGGTAAATAAGCACGCCAGCATGCACCACAGCTCTGCTCTGCTCTAGTGTGGTACCACCAAGCAAGTAGAGGCGACAACGGAGGGCAGCGCAAGCAAAAGAACGCAACGGCAATGGCAAACGAGGTCCTGATGCCCAGGTCAGCGTGTTAAGGTCAAATTTTTCAGATGTGTCCAGAAACGCTGCTCGGTTACAACCACCGAGAGCGTATAAAAAACCTCCGCAGCCAAGAAGACCCAACATCGCACGTGGTTCAGCCATCAGTGGCTGTACAATCCAGCGGTTTAGCACGACATCGTACTCGTGAAGTGCTGAGGAGACCTCGCCACTCCGGAGGATGCCTCCTGCCACAAATAGTCGGCCTCCGACTGCAGTGCAGCCGGGACAAAGCAAAGAGCCTAAGGCTGCCAGTTTCTCCCACTTCCCTGTACGAGGGTCAAAGCAATCCACCGTGAAGTCCCTTTCCTGCAAAGACTCATCCTCTCTAGGCTTAAGGTCTACACAGACAATTTTCTTCTCAAACATGCCTTCTCGAGGCCTCAGCGGTCCTCCCATGCTCTCGGTCCCGGCTCGAGATCCAAGTTCTTGGTTCATTCGATGGGTCTCATCAGGACCAAAAAGACCGGGGCGTAAATGGCGTAACAAATTAGGCATGTGAATGTAACGATCAGCTGGCTGGTATTCTGCCCAGCGCCTTGCTGCATCGTAAACTTCAGTTTCAGACTCCACACCCAATCGATCCGACTCCAACAAACTGCCAAGAGTTCCTGGGTCCAACAGGAGGAAGTCTCGCTGCCGGGCGACTCGAGGAAAATGCTGGCCTACCAGCCTCAAAGAAGCCCGAAGAAGCAGCTGGTCATGATGTGAACGAGCCAGAGAGTACATGCCCAGGCAATTCTCCACAGACAGGTGTTCAAAAAGGAATCTAACAAACAGGAAAATAAAACATAAGCATCAGCAAAACAAGTTTCAACATAGAATGAAAACAACAGGATCATGTCTGATTTTTACCTAGAGCAAAGGTCCTGCAAGGGCATCACTTGAAGACGATTGGCTGCTACAAACAAGTCTTCTGCTGTGTCGAGACTAAGACCCGCTTCCCCTGTATAAACAAAGTGGATAACGGTCTCCATAACAGAAGGGGTCACCTCCTCCAGTCGGATCTCAGTAAGACGAGACTCTACGAGAGGGCTGGTAAACATGGCACGGAAATATGGACTGACTGCTGCTAAAAGAACTCTGAAAAAGCAAAACAGTGCACATGTGTCAGAACAGAATAGTTTTATATGTACACTACAATTTCAAAGTTTAAAAATAGTTTGAAATCTGTTATGATCGTTATGCAAAAACTAGTCCTTTTAGCCCAAAGTAGTCGAATGACTAGCCTTTCAAAGTATACTCCATTTAATGTTGTGCGTGAATGGTTGATACACACTCTAGAAAGCTTCATTTATGTCGAGTGTCCACTCTATATTCTTCTAGAATTTATGACTGATAACAAATATTTTTGAACACTTTAAACTAAAGCTGAGCTGTCTCATATCCTACCGCTCCCAAGCGTTGTTGCAGTCTCCGCTATTTTGTTGTTGTTGTTCCGTCTTTTTAGTTTAGTTTTCTACTGTGAAACAATGGCCCGGGACAGTGTTGGCACCCTGTGAAACAACCGATTACACACTTAAAAATAAAAGTGCTTTAAAAGGTTCTTCACAGCGATGCCATAGAAGAATCATTTTTGGTTTCACAAAGAACCATTCAGTCAAAGGTTCTTTAAAGAACCATCCCTTTCTTACTTTTTATGATCTGAAGAACCTTCTTTCGCCTCAAAGAACCTCTTGAGAAACAGAAAGTTCTTCAGATGGTTCTTTATGGAACCATTTAGACAAAAAAGGTTCTTCTATGGCATCGTGAAGCACCTTTACTTTTAAGAGGGTACTGCAAAATAACTTCAATGCACATATATGACCTGCGCATACAAAGTACAAAAATCGGGTGGTTTCGCATACCATTCTGATGACGAAATTCGTGTCACGTGCACTGTACGCTTTCCCTCGCTTATTCGTAGAGTAAAATTTATTCTTGTGATGCAAAGCCAAATTTTGAAACTTGCTGCTCAAGGAACATATGTAATTATCAATGGTGGAAAACATTGCTAAACAGTGGTGTTTAATTTTTTCGTGAAAATCTTTTTTTTTTTCCAGGATTATTTGATGAATAGGAAGTTCAGAAGAACAGGGTTTCTTTGAAAAATAAGTCTAAACATAAGTTTGTAACATCAAATGTCTTCACTGTCACTTTTGATCAGTTTAATACAACCTTGCTGGATAAAAAGAATTTGCTTGAAAACTTCTTACTGATTGAATGGTACTGTGGATCATTACGCTGAAACATATATCATTAGAATATTTTCATTATACAAAATTTGTCATGCAGTTTAATAGTTAAGTACATTAGACTGTATGCCATTTGAACTAATTCAAGTCATGAAAAAAAAAAAAAAAAAAAAGATGAAAATTGACTGAAAAGATTTCCTTCCCAAACCCCATTCCACAGCCATATCTGTCACACACCCAGTTTAAGAGCAGTTTTTTTTTTTCTTGTAATTAGGAGCGCTTGTCCTCCTAATTAAAAAAAAAAAAAAAATCAGAAGCCCCTTCTGATCAATAATCAAAAATTCTGATCAAAAATGAGCCTTCCTAATACAATGTGATTTCTGACTCCTTAAAGTGATTTACAGGGGGCATTTTCTTTTCACCTTTGTAATGGCATTTTATTAAAATTATATTTTATTAAAAGTATGTTATCATCTACGTCAAATTCAAAAATGTATGTTTATAGGCTTTTTAAAATTAAAACAATATAATAATAAGTAGAATAAGACAAATAAGTTACCAATCATATGAAATTAGCATTAATAAAAAAAAATGTATTTGTACTACAGAACTGGCACAGACAAACACAAAAGTGGCTTGTAGGTACATTTTCAGATGATTAATGATGCTCAGATGTGGCATGAGTGCAATCAAATTCATAAGTTCATGTTGAAATTAATGTTTAAAATAAAAAAAGTGAATATAGAAATATATAATGATTTTAAATAACTGATATTATATGTTAAAAATTAAACTAAATCTGCCAGCAGGTGGTGGCAAGTCGCTGATTTTATCACTGAATCATTCATTCAGCTGATTTCTTTGAACGGCTAATTCATTCAGGAATAAAGCAAATGACTTTATCAATGGGTAATCATGAATCACTGACTCACTAAATTCGTTCTAAAACTCATGCGATGCACAGCGGCTGAGCTGTTACTTTATTTGGAACTATTTTCATTGATGAAATAGTGTAAAATCAGACAGTAGTGTTATAGTCAGTCACTTAATATTAACTTCTTGTTTATTGAACTGTTGTATCAAAACTATATCACATTTGCAAACTCCCTTAATAATTTTTAAAAGCTGTCATCTCTGAGAATGATGCGAGCGGCATCACTATGTTGTCAATGAGAAGCTGCAGCCATGGCCGGCATTTTTGGTGTGCCAGCAGAACAACAACGCGCAACATGTTTCTTTTCCGACGGAGAACTTTAAGCCCTGACAATATAACGATCAGACAACCTTCAAAGCTGAAAACATAAAACTCACCTGTGACACATAAACTTTTTTCCCTCCACCACAAGAGTGACATCGCACAACTGCTGAGCATCAAGCAGCTGTTTTAACCCTGAATGAGATGACAAAGAGAAAAACATGGCTGATAAAAAGGTGGCTAAATGATTCATCAATGCTCTAATCAATGTCACTTCGCATTTGATGAATATAATGCTGTTTCATTTTTTTGCTGTTTTTTTGAAGTATTGAAAAGTTTTTGTTTACTCATTCTGGCAGGATCTGTGGAGTCCAAAGGTCTGTGATCACTAGTAAAAATGCATATATTTTGCAGTATTATGTAATTTAATTCTAATCTGACTTTTTTAAGTTACAAATTTACTTTATTTGAATAAACTAATTCTTAAATTTCCTTCATTATACATTATAGCTTTCTTTTTTTTTTTTTTTTTTTTTTAAACAAGCCTAAAACCTTATTTCTAGGTTTAAATGAATCTTCTGGACCCGTAATTGCAGCATGTGCTGTACAGATTGTTATTAGAAATTTAGTATGAAACAAGAAATGCCATTATAGAATCCATCACTCTAAAATTACATTATACATTATCGAAACAATCAATGTTCAAAACCGCAACCATCATCTCACCCTGAGTTACATATTCCCCCAAGGGAGTCGAGTAGTCATCAGGAAAATCCTCCTCCTCCGAGTCGCTATCCGAGAGAGGCTCTCCACCACCTCTATCCGCATCCTTCCACGGCTGTGGTCGCCAGGTAACCGTGGCACCTTTGACAGTATTCATCTGTGGCAGGAAGTTAATTAAAAAATACATTGTTTATATCAGATGCTTATATAGTGACAGCATTATACTGTGGTCACATTTATAGTTTCTAGGGCTGAACTATACATATACATTGTAGTGGAAAACCACTCAATGGTAAAATTTGTCTGAAAACTGCAATCCAGGGTTGTCTCCCTTATATACAAAAAACATACCTCAGAGAGCTACAAAATGACTATTTATTCAGTAAAATCATACATATTTATCACTGAACAAAGATTTTCAAAACTAATTGGATAATCAAATGAACAGATTATCATTAGGCCTCCTACATCCATTTGTCATATACGTACACTTCCCGTCCCATCCACTTTGGTCTTCCTCAACACTTCATAATATGCCCAACATGACGTACGTAAATATTTAAAACTGAAACATTTTTTTCTGACTCCCTAGATTCTTCCCACATCTACTGACCTTGAGCACAGAAAGAGTGGGGCAGTACTCAGAAGTTCTCTGAGGTCTGTTGTTCAGAGTCTCAGAAAATTTAATACAATTCCAAATTCTCAGTCAAAATTTAAGCCTTACATGTATGGCATAACATACGTTAGGCAGCAACCTGCCTGAAACCTTTGGTTTGCCCTCTTACATTCTTAAGCAGTT
Source organism: Cirrhinus mrigala (assembly GCA_036247105.1). NCBI lineage: Eukaryota > Metazoa > Chordata > Actinopteri > Cypriniformes > Cyprinidae > Cirrhinus > Cirrhinus mrigala. Next base: position 12,806,621 of record CM070021.1, read on the forward strand.
AACATTCTCTAAGCAATTACTTGTGTCCTCCTTTTCTAATCCCTTCATCCAAAACACCATGTATTAATGAACAATAAATGTACAAAACCCTTTAAAACAAACAATAAAAATACTGAATAATATATTTATGTCAAAACAAATTCTGTCTTTCATGCTTTAAAATGTATGTAAGGGAATCTATATAAATCATGTTTAGATTAGCAAAATTAATCATATATACACAACAGTATTGATTGAATACACAGAAAATAATATTTTCTCTTCCTATGTATGTACGTATGTATGTATATATATATATATATATATATATATATATATATATATATATATATATATATATATATATATATATATATATATATGCTTGCACGTATGTGTCTGTGTATTTATTTATAAGTATTTTTATCTAAATATTTCCCAAATGTTATCTGCTGATCAGAATATCAGTAATAGGATTTCCAAAGTAACCTGATTCTTCACGCACAGTATGTGAATTCATATTAATACTACACTGCAAAATGTCCTCGACCCAAAGACAAACCGCTTAACCATGCATAAAAGTCTTGCCCATTAAAATCATGTATATTTTGTAAATATTACCATGAGAGGTGAAGATTTCTATTAGAGAGTGTGAGAGTTGACCCCAGCAGTACAGGTCTAGGTGATGGATATTTTCTTATGTCTTGGGGTATCTTGAGTTCGATTTTGTGTATCAAGGCTCTCAAGGTGCCACAATGGTACAGACGGCCTGACACTGTTCGGCCCGTTCACAACGCCTTGACCTTCCTGGGTAGTTTCAGCGCAAATTGGTCGGCTCATTACGGTGTGTTGTCCATCCTTAGCATATGAGCACAGAAATATACACGAGCGTCTGATATATCCACGTTGTCGGCCACGGCTCCATGCAGACTATTAAGGGTTGGTAATCCGGATTGGGCCAGAGAAAACGTAGTCCCCGGAAAAATAAATGATTGTTTGATCAGTAATGTCAACTATTGCTCACAGCTGCCAACATTGCTCCATGATTGGAGGCGAAGCAAGCTGAGGGATTCTGTCACTTGCCGGAACAACACACTAAACTTCCGCTTTTCTCATTGGCCGATTTACCGGATGTGACGGATATTTACTTCCGTTTTATTTGGAGCCGAGAGCCTTATGTTTTTAACTTATGTATTTAAAATTATGAAACGGTTTATATCCATGCAGTGAAATCTTAAGACAAAGATTTGGACTTGATACCAGTAAATGTTAATTATGGCTTGATATTTACGAACTTTTTTCTTAAGTCTAAATTCACGAAGTTGTCTCGAAAAGACATTGTTTATGGACTTGTGAGCAATAACAAAGATGTATTTCTGGTTAATAATGCCCTTAATGTTGTGAAAAATAAAACTAAAGCTTTTTTTTTTTTTTTTTTTTTTTTGCTAATTATTTTTTATTTATTTTGTTTTTATTGTACACAAGACAGGGAACATTCAACAACATAACATCTGCCCTAAATAATATGAATAATCAACATAAATAATAATAATACACAATGAGGGGAAAGGAGCAAGAATCAATAGAAGAAATACATAAAGACATAAAATAAAAGTACATTAAAATAATACATAATACGATAGAGAGCCAAAGAGTTTAAGACTTTCTTTGTAGTTTTTTTTTAAGTACTTGAAGCTACGAAACATTCACAAACTCACAAAAAAGTATATTAAAGGAGGGCTTACATTTTTTTTTTTCAATTTGCATGTATGAATATATTACTTAACAATAAAACAAAACTGATAACATCCAGAAAGAAACATCAAGAAAGAAAAAGAAAAAAAGAGGGAGATAATTTAAATCACACTTAAAAATAGAATATCTTGCAAATCAAATGGAGGAACTGATAACTGATAACCAGCTATAAATATCAAACATATGAATATCAAAATATCAGAGAATTTATAAGTAATCTTAATTAAAATAATAAGTGATTAAGTGTTTCAGGAAAACAAAAACAAAAACCACACAGGGCCACCTAAATGCAATAAAGCTTTCAGCCATAATAGACAAATATGATTACAAGAAATGCCCTAGCCCTCTAATCAATTTGTTTAATTTATTGTTTCCTTTTAATGTTATGCACCTGATTGCACTGTTCTAATGCAAATATAATATAGTATAATACAAAAATAATAAAAAAGACTCTTGCGTATTTCAGAAGGATTTCCATAGTAAAAGTCCTTTCAAAACTAAATACATTTCCACTAAAATAATGTAGCATTACAACATAATATGCCTAAAAAATAAGTTTCGAAATGTAATAAGCTGTGTAATATGTGTAATATTCATTTTTAATAAATAAATATAAAATTGTAATTGTTTTATTTTTTTGTACGTTTCACATGTCATCACTTTTTCCAATCGTGTTTGATTGTATTTATTTATTTATTTATTTAATTGTTGTTAGCCTATATGTTATTGCCCTTGTATGTTCTTTGTTCTAAAAACAAAAAACAAACAAACAAAAAAAAAAATCTTATCGGCTTCCGTACAACTGAACTGTCATTCAGCATGGCGTCCTCTGTAAGGACAGCTACACGGTTTTGCTCTTTTTATCTGTTTACTCCTTCAAGACACAGTGTCAGAAGTGCATTTAGATGGTCCTGCCGACGTTGCTCCTCCCGACCGGTCAGGAGCAGTCTGTATGAACATGTACTGGAAGGTTACAGTCATAAACCTAAACTTGACATGCAGCGTGTGTGTGAGGAGACGGATACGGTGAAGGCGGAGGTGGAGAATCGAAAAGGAGACCTGCGGGCAGCTGATGTCGGAGTCATAGTAAGACACAACATTACATATAATTCATTAAAACAATACTGCTACGTGAAGCACTGATGTTTTTTTTAGATAATGAATGTGAAAACGTAAATGGATCATCTGTGTGGTATTGTGTGTCCAGATCTCAGTCTGGAAAAAACTACAGAAGGTGCAAAAAGAAATATCAGATTTGGAGACGAGAAAGAATGCGATCAGTGCCAAAGTCCGCGCTCTTGTTGTAAGTGTACACATACATTAATGAAGTGTATGTTTTTATTTAATCTTGCAGGGATAGGTTACTCAAAAAATGAAAGCTCTGTCATCATTTACTCACCATCATGTTGTTTCAAACCTGTTCCAAACAGTAGCCATTGACCTCCATAGTATTTATGACAGATTTTCATTTTTTGGGGGTGAGCTGTCCCTTTAAACTAAAGGGTCCCAGGTGAAAAACAAGTGCACTTTCATTATGTACTTACAGTGTTCTATTTTCGCACACTCTTTTTGTACTTGATATTCTAAAAATTATTATTTAGTACTTCGTAAGATACTCTTAAGAACATTTAAGTGTACTCAAACATGCTATTTTGGGACACTTGAGCCTATCTTTTATACACTAGTGGGTTCAAGTGTACTACAAGTAGTATACATTTTTTTAATACAGAGATAGTATTTTAAAATCACATTTTAGTTCATACTCTTGGAGTTCCATGTGAGTACACTTAGATGTTCCTAGGATTATCCTAAGCAGTACTAAAGAACATTTTTAGTATATTACGTACAAAATTAGTGTGTGTAAATAGAGCACTTTAAATACATATGGCAGTGCCCTTTTTTCTGCCTGGGGTGGCATACAAAAACTGGTTATTATTTACAGTTCTTAAAAATACTTTTTGCTTTATATTTAATACATTTTAAATAAACAGTTTACCGAAAAATTGTCGATGAAGGTCAGTTTCTGGTGTATACTTTCTGTATAATGTAAGTAAATGGGGACTGGGTGTGTTAAATTTTAAAAAGCAAAGTTAGTAGTCTACATAATTAGTTCACTATAGTCTTGAGCTTATAATCTTGATGTTGAAATAAAGTTATTGTATATGTTATCTGTCAACTAGGAATGTGCATTATTTATTTCTGTATAAACACTTGCGTCTTTTTTTTTTTTTTTTTTTTTTTCCTTTAAGGATGAACATGACAAATCTACTTTGGCTAGTGTAAGTGTCAGCTTTCTTTGATTCCTGTAAGTGTTTAGATTTCAGTTTGAAGATTTAAATTGCATTTTTTAATGTTTAAAAAATTAAGAATTTAAAGCTGTAAATAGAACTATATTTTAGTGATATTACTGCTTGCTTTTCAGTATGTACTGTTCATAATATGCATTTGACTTTTTCTGCAATACTCTTTTCTTTCTCTGTTCTTGTACTTGACAGCTTGAGGAGTACACGAGTGCTAGAGAAGAGGGTAGAGCAATCAGAGAGAAACTTAGTCAATTGTATGTGCAAGAGGGTGAGCTGGAGAAGGAACATTACTGCCGTGCCCTAAGATTGCCCAACAGAACACATCCAAGTGTGGTACGAGACAGATTACCTTTTCATAATACAAAAAAAAATGGAAACCCTGGGAAATGCCTTATTTTCTTAAGTAAGATATCCTATCAAAAAATGTTAATTCATTCCTCTTAACTGGTATTAAATAATAAAATGTTAAACTAACCAAATCCAATTATCATATATACACCAGAACAAATATCAGTATATAAAAACATACACATCTTTTGTTTTCTCATAGCCTATCGGAGATGAGAGCCAGGCAAGAGTGGTTGAATTGGTTGGTGAGAAACGAGGTAAATTTATTTGAAATAAACCGTATTATCCTTCTCTTTAAATTGTTTGGTCAGTTGACCTTTAGGTTTGACTTTTCTGATTTATTGCACCACTTGACAGCAATTCTCCGTGTTTAACAGAATATTTTAGTTATTTTATGTAAATATTTGTTGTTAACTACCTTTATCATGGCATTGCCTGGTAAAATGTTTTGCAAATGCATTGATGTGTTGCACAAGATGTATTGTAATATTCTGTAGTTTTATGTGTCCACTACAGAATTTAATTTCAAACCAAAAGGCCACCTGCAAATTGGAGAGAGTCTTGACATCATAAGACAAAGGTTAGATGTTTTCTTTGGCTCATGTTTTAAATTTATTAAAATATTTATTTTTATTCATTTTTCCTTTGTATCTCTTTGGTCTTAGACGGCTTGCCCATGTGTCAGGGCACAGATCGTACTATTTGCGAGGTGCAGGGGCCAGACTTCAGTTTGCCTTGCAAAATTATACTATGGATCTTCTTCAGAAACGGGTTAGTATGTTTTCATCTTTGGAATAATGTGTACCCATGAATGTAACTTACTAATGTAAACTGATTTAATTTTTTTTTCAAGTTGACTTAAGGGAGTAGTTCACTTTCAGAACAAAAATGTACATATGTAAATGTACTCACCCCCCCCCCCCCCCCCCCCTTTTCATCCAAGATGTTCATGTCTTTCTTTCTTCTGTCATAAAAATTTTCTTTTTTTTTTTTTTTTTTTTTTTTTGAGGAAAACATTTCAGGATTCTTCTCCATATAAAGGACTTTTATGGTGCCCCTGAGTTTGAGCTTCCAAAATGCAGTTAAAAATGCAGCTTCAAAGGGCTCTAAATAATCCCAGACAAGAAAATAGGGTCTTATCTAGCAAAATGTTTTATTTTTATTTATTTTTTTCTAAAAAAAAAAAAAAATACAATTTACATACTTTTACATACTTTTTAACATCAAACGCTTGTCTTGTGTAGGTCTGCGTAAACTGTTTTTTCAGATTCAATACAGTTAGGGTATGTCGAAAAACTCCCATCTCATTTTCTCCTCCAACTTCAAAATCATCCTATATCGCTGTTTTACCTTTTTTCATAAAGGGCATTTGGACTTGCATTTTCACTTTGTAAAAACTGGGTTGGTACTTCTGCAGCGATTTAGGATGATTTTGAAGTTGGAGGAGAAAATAAGATGGGAGTTTTTCGACATACCCTAACTGTATTGAACCAGAAAAAAACAGTTCACGCAGACGTAGACAAGATGAGCGTTTTCTTTATGACTGAAGAAAGAAAGACATGAACATCTTGGATGACAAGGGGGTGAGTACATTATTTGTAAATTTTTGTTCTGAAAGTGGACTTCACGTTTAATGTACTTATCACTGTTTCAGTTTCTTCTTGGAGGTTGAGTGCAATTAACACTCTGTTTTGAATTCTTATATTTTACAGGGATTTATTCCCCTAGTTGTTCCTGACATGTTAAAATCAGTGGTTTTTGTGAGTACTGCTTTGTTTTAAATTGCATTATGCTGATTTTTAAGTAGCAACATTTTTATTACATTCTGTATTAACATTGTTAATGGAAAACTGTCATATAATGTTTACAAAGCCTATTGACATGGCGCTATTTTTTCATACGTTTTTAAGGAGGGTTGCGGGATGCAGCCTAATGCTCATAAATCACAGGTGTACTCTCTGGACCCTTCACGCTTTCCTGACCTTAATCTTGCTGGTACTGGGGAAGTAGGAGTGGCAGGTGAAAAAATCATGAACTTCTGTGATATGATCATTAATCATATAATAACTTGAATGTCATTTAAAAACAACAATTTACAGATAATGTACTCACCCCCTTGTCCAAGATGTTCATGTCTTTCTTTCTTCAGTCATAAAGAAATTACGTTTTTTGAGGAAAACGGACTGGTACGGTGCCCCGAACTTCCAAAATGCAGTTTAAATGCGGCTTCAAACGATCCCAAATGCGGTTGTAAACGACCCTAGCCGAGGAAGAAGGGTCTTATCTAGCAAAATGATTGGTTATTTTCATAAAAATAATACAATTTATATAATTTTTAATGTCAAACACTCGTCTTGTCTTGCTCTTCCCGACATCTGTTTTGTTCCGGTTCATGACAGTTAGGGTATGTCCAAAAACTCCCATTAACTTCAAAATCATCCTATATTGCTGTTTTACCTTTTTGGTTAAGGGTGTTTGATCTTCTTTGCATGTTCACTTTGCACAGACTGGGTCAGAACTTCTGCAGCGATGTTGGATGATTTTGAAATGATTTTTGAAGTTGAGGGAGAAAATACGATTGGAGTTTTTCGACATACCCTAACTGTCTTGAGCCAGAATACACAGAGTTCAGGGAGAGCAAGACAAGATGAGCATTTGAGGTTAAAAAGTATTTAAATTGTATTTTTTTTAATGAAAATAACAGATCGTTTCGCTAGATAAGACCCTTCTTCCCCGGCTGGGATCGTTTACAACCGCATTTGGGATCGTTTGAAGCCACATTTAAACTGCATTTTGGAAGTTCAAACTCGGGGCACCATTTCAGTCCATTATATGGAGAAAAATCCTGAAATGTTTTCATCAAAAAACACAATTTCCTTACGAATGAAGAAAGAAAGACATGAACATTTTGCATGACAAGGGTTTGAGTACATTATCTGTAAATTGTTGCTCTGGAAGTGGACTTCTCCTTTAAATGTGCAAATGTAAAATTTCAACTCCACTATAAATGAAGCAGTTATGTTATAAATTAAAATAAATGTTTTTTTTTTTTTTTTTTTTTTTTTTTTTTAAACATCTAAGCTATTACTATTAATCGAAATATTTTAAAATATAGACCAATAGGCACCAATATTTGATGTTTTCAAAATAATCACAATTAAATTATGATGAGCAAGAACAAATTTTCCTTTATTTTACCTTCCAGGCTATTTCATGGATCATGCTGTAAATTTGAAGGATTTGCCCGTCAGGTAAAAATAAATCTCTGATTGACCTAAATGCCTCCCTAAATGCTACATTAAGTTGTTCAATAACTGATGCATGTATAAAATGCTATTCATAAGATGAACTAGTTCCTTTATGTCCTAGGACAGTCTGTAGTAGCGCGTGCTATCGAGCAGAAACAGATACTGGCAGAGAGACCTGGGGTCTCTACAGAGTTCACCATTTTAACAAGGTAACCAGAAAACAGAAGTGGTAGCGTGGAAAATAAAGAATGTTAAAGGAAATTACAAAATTTGTTTTCTGGTTCACTGTCCATGTCAAGATCAATGTAAAAGTAGTATAAACATTGTGTGTTACCATTTTAGGATGTTTGCTATGTTTACATTCATGCAGGTTGAAATGTTCGGTGTGACTTCGAACGAGACGGGGGAGGAGAGTTCCCAATTGTTGGATGAATTTGTCATGTTACAGAAGGAGATTTTCTCTTCCCTGAAACTTCATTACAGGTCTACAGTCTTACCGTTGTTCCCATCAGTAACGATCAGCAATGTATCACAAAGCATGTCATGTGTTGCTAATTGATATTCATTTTTGATGCTATTCTGCACTAATTCAATAAAGTAGAAGTATAGCATTTTTTTTTTATTTAAATGGCTTATGAGCTAACAGTGGTTCTTAATGTCAAAATATTTATTGTGAAATATTCATTCATTGCACTAGCTTTCACTAGTCAGTGAATACAATGGATATTTGTAGATAAGCAGTTGCTGGTAAAATGGTGATAACAATTTCTTTCATAGAGTCTTGGATATGCCCACTCAAGAATTAGGTCCCCCTGCCTTCCGAAAATATGATATTGAGGCATGGATGCCAGGACGTGGCAGCTATGGAGAGGTTGGAGTAATACTTTTTAAAACAAAAAGTCAAAAGTCACTGTAATTTTCATTGTTATTTGTGAGTAAAAAAAAAACATTTAAAACATAAAAATGTCTGCTTTTGAGTCCTTTTGGTGAATATCAACTTCTTTTATCAGATTTCCAGTGCCTCAAACTGCACTGATTACCAAAGCCGCCGGCTTAACATTCTTTATGAGGGAAATGATGAAAACCTTAAATATGCACATACGGTAAGAGACTATTTATAATAATATGTTAATAATATGGCAAGCCAGGTTTTGCGTCTGCAGTATTTTCATTCTATTTGTCATTCTGTTAAAAAGTAAATGTGATTGTAAGAGATAGCTAAGAGAACAGAACCATTTATTGAGCACAAAAATGGCTGTAACAGTCAATAACACTTTTTTTTCTCCCCATATTTTAGGTTAATGCGACAGCTTGTGCTGTTCCACGTACTATCATTGCGATTTTGGAGACACACCAAACCAAGGTAGAATTTAAAGTGAAATAACTTGTGTATATTTAAACAGACATTAATTTTATTCATTATTTTTTCCATGTTTGTCTTCCATTAGGAAGGGACGGTTCTGGTTCCTGAAGTCTTGCAGCAGTACCTTGGCCTGGAAGTGATCGAAAAACCTAAATACACTCCTATTAAATATATAGGACCAAACCAACCCAAGCGTCATTCCTCGAAATAACTTCTCAATTGTATATCAGACTTCAGTGAAGTACAGTGTTTGCTCTACTCTCAACAGTGAATGCTATATATAGGTCTTTGTCATAAGTATCTCTTATATAAATAACCTCTTGCTTGAGAGGAATGTATTTCCAAACCCACATTTTATGTGGCTTAGCCAAATTTTCAATAAAATGCCATCGGTGACATCTCAGAATTTGCTATTAATTTATTCACTGCATACTTGCCTTTTTTGAGTTCCTGTCTATGTGTAAATTATAACCACCACCACAAAACATCAAAAGCACCAATACAAAGTAATACAAATCATAATTAAAATTGGTGACTATGACAGGTTTTTTTTCCCCTCATTTATAGCTGTCATAGTGGTATTTTGATTTGGGCAAGACAGAAGAGATGACTTCAATTAATGTTTATTTAGACTACAAGCTTACAAACAGAACAATTAATTTATTTTGCTATAAGATGACTTTCCATGGCAACAAGTAGTGAAAATGACTGATGAAATAAGGTTAAAAAAGGATAAAGTATTTGCAGCAGTATTCATATGCAGTTTGTCTCTTACCACTATTAAGAAGACGGCATGCTTGTAAACTTTCTTTGCTATTTATCAAATCATTAGACTCTGTTAGCAGGAGTGTCTAACCTTAACAGCCTAATTGTTTGGTGTTTTAATAACAACAATTTTTATGATTATGAGTCTATGCACAAACCATGGCAAGACTTCATCAGAACAGTAGGCGAAAATGAAGGTGAATGATGGGGTGCACTGACCGCTAATAGCTACAACAGAACTACTGGATCAAAGTGACAGCAAACCTTAACATTCACTTTGAAGACCCCCACCTCCCAAAAAAGATTCCACAGAAAATATCACAAAGCCAGCAAAAACTTGACACATAAAGCCTTGCTAAAACTTAAATCACAGACACTAATGCCAAGATGTGAAAATTCTGGTTTCATGACCACAAAGTATTGACAGTTGAAGCACTGAGATGAATGTTATCAAACTACTGTGTGCAGTTTTGAAGAGAGGAGTGTGAAATCAATTTTCTCTTATAACATACCAAAAACAACTGGCAGAATAATAAGGAAACTATTCAAAAGTTGTATGAACCCATTCTAAAAGGTTTGGAAGTTGTATTCAAAGTATGGCATACATCACATGGTAAAAGCCTATTTATTTTTTAGGTAAACCAGCACCACGAAAGTAACTGCTGAGATTTGAATTATCTGGCTGTCTAGAAGTTCAATGCGATATCCATTGTGCAACAGAGCCCGACTGGGCACATGGCAGAGCCACATGAAGGCTGTTCTTCCGGGTTCGTGGCCGTCCAACTCTAAGAGGATGCATGCTCTGTGGGTAGGAAGAACAGGCCCTCGTGTCTCAGGACAACTGAAGTGTGGTTTTAAAAGCAGGGACATTGTCAGGGTCCCCTGTCCAAAAAAGAGCCAAGGAGCAAAGCCCCCATTTGCAAGGTACCACTGGGATTCAAACTCAGGAACTCCTGGTTACAAGACAGGTACTTTAACCAACTAAGCCATGGCACCATCCTGCATGTTTGTGGCAGGGAGGGCGGCTCAGAGGATTAAAGCATCCAGACAAGATGTCAACGGCCAGGCACTGTGCAGCTTAAAAGCGTTTGTTGACATCTGAGTGGGGGTGGCCAGGTTTAAGGCTAGAAGGGAGACAGCTCTTCGCTACTGGACATGCGCACATCAATCTAACGTTACTTTTGTCGCACTGTTCAACAATAATACTGTTTGTATTATTATTATTATTATTATTATTATTATTTGTATTATAGTAGGGGCTAAGTTTAGGGTTGGGGTAGGTGTAGACAATAAAACACAATCTAATAGGTAGAACAATTATTTTCATTGTTAGTTTCCGGTCGGAGCTATATCCCTTATAGCCACAACCGATGGCCAGCTAGCCTCTGTGTTTGTTGGCCAAGTGTCACACATTTTTAGAGCTCCATTCACAAGAGGTGCTAAGACCTTCTAAGCTAGAGAAAGGAAATCTGACACTTCTGTGTGGTGACAGCTGGTCCAAAAATACAAAAGCAAAGAGGATTTTGGTAAGCATTGGTAATGCCAGTGTAACCCCCACCCCGGGTCCTACTCACACCTGCTCTGAGCAGGTCTTGAACCTAGGTCTCCAGCATGCTCCAGCAACAAACAGGCTAAACACTGCAGCCAGAAACAATAGTCAATAGCGCGCCTCTTGAAATCAGGGGAGTGAGGTTTACCTGCATAGCACCTACCACTGGCCTTCGTTACACCAGTTCTACATCATGCATGTATGAGCACTTCCAATCTCCTGCTGCCTCCGCAGGCTGCAACACAGTAACTGCCATACCTCACTTAGATGGTTCTTGGAGGATGACTCAGAGGATCAAAACATCCAGAGGCGAGGCCAGCGGTATGCGGGCCAGGAGCTGGTCAGCTTAAAAGAGATTGTTTAAAACTTCTTGCTGTGTGAGGGCAACACTGTGCAGTATAAGAGTTAACAGAAAGCCAAAAGCCACAACTCTGGTGGGACTCAAGCCCACAGCCTTTGAATGGCTTCATTTGGCCATCTAGAAATCCAATGTGCTATCCATTGCACCACAGAGCCCAACCTGCCATTCTGAGCTTGTCAGGATGTGCTACCCCTCTATTAGAGCGGCTGTGTATACAAACTGAGAGCAAGCGTGTCTGTTGCATTCCCTAGCCAGAGTCTGGTTCCTTACTAAAGCTAAGTAGGCCAGAGCCTGGTATATACTTGGATGGGAGACCAGTTTGTGAAGGTCTAGCATGCTGCTGGGGGTGTTTTTTTTTTTCTGACCAGCATGGGGGTGCTCATTCCCTGACATGTATGGGTGCAAAATTCCTATTATAATGATGCAGACTTCAGACTGTAAAAAGAAACAACCTTTTTATCAAGCATTAAAGCATCCCCTGTATAAAGGAGCATCCTTCAGACGAGGCATTGAACTGGCCTCCTGACATTCTGTTGTAATTGATTCTCCACCTTAATCATGAATTTGGCCTCACTGTTTAAGATGGTAGCGCATCCTGACAAGCTCAGTACGGCCGTCAGGATGCGCTACCATCTTAAACAGTGAGGCCAAATCCTGACGGCCGTACTGAGCTTGTCAGGATGCGCTACCCCTTTATTGGAGCAGCTTTATTAATGTACCGACAGCAAGTGTGTCTTTTGCATGCAGTAGCCAAAGTCTGGTTCCTCACTAAAGCAATGAAGGCCAGAGCTTGGTCTGTACTTGGGTGGTGGACCAATTTGAGAAGATCTAGCATGATCTAGCGGGCTAGGTGAAAAATCCCTAGTATAATGATGCACACTTCAGACTGTAAAAAGAAAACAGCTCCTTTTTCATTTTTTTTTTCTAGAAAAAACAAGAATTCAGCTTGATTTTTTTTCGTTTTTCGTTCAGGGGTAGAAAAATGAATATAGCTTGAATATTCGTTTTCTACACGTGGGTGGAACGAAATGCCCCTTTCTGCTGAAAGATCAAACCATGCTGCCATCAGGACGTGGGTGAAGCTGAGGTGCCTGGTTGCTAAAACCACGCCCACCTAACTCGACAGTAGTGACAGTAGTGCTGCCGTGAGAAAAGCCAAGGAGAAACCAAGGCAGAACACAGTATAACACAAGTTACCACTCTTTGACTTTGTTTTGGAACGCTCAAATTGAGTTGCGGTGCTCTGCATTTGTTTAGCCGTTCATCAATATTACTGTGTCGCCCTGGAGTTATACGGTATTCTGCCTTTGCTTTACTGTCTATTACAGTCTGATGCGTTTAAATTATGGTGTAGCCTAACTTGTGTACTTTCCAAGCGGCAACCTCCCAGTCTCCTTCTTGAAGCCAACACTGAAGTAACTAAAACTATCGACTGGCCGCTAGAGCTCCAAGAGCTCCAAGCTGGCTCCAAAAGGGAGTCAATCCCATAGACCTCCCATGTTAAAATGACCGACTTTACAGCAGAAAAAAAAAAAAAGTTTACAGCCTGATACAAAAAGTGATTTTAGTCTATACAGGTAATTTTGCCCTTCATGACAACTGTGAGGGGGGTGATTTTTTTTAGGACTCCGTTTTATTTATATTAAGCCTTAAAGTTCTGCATAATTAAGGGTGTGGCCACTTGAGTGACAGGTGGATTACCACTTTGCCCTACAAGGCAAAGTGTGAAACTGAGAAAAATGGCTTTAAAGATTTTTATTTTTCCAGAAAAATTAATTATAGGTACGACACTGGAAATCTGGCAATTAGATGTTTTAATGAAAATGATCTCAAACTAGGCTATTTCAAGCTAGGCTAAAAGGCTATTTTTAAGTTATTGTACTCCTTTGCATTGTCTGCAAAAAGTGAGATGTCACACCAAGGTAAAAGGCAGTAACTACCACATTATATACAATATTTGGGTGCTGATCACCATTTACAGAATCATTATAGTAACATCTGTATAAAATCAAGTGAGCATTCGTTATCTCATAGGCTATAATGTGATTTAATTTTTTTCTGACCTTAACAACCAGACTAAAAGTTAAATGTGAATGAATACCATTTTGCAGCCAATTTATTTGCAATTTTTGCTAACATTAAAGGATGCAAGACATACTTAGCATATTGTTTTACATTGAATTAAATGAAAATAGCCTAATCTATAAGAACGACAGTGGATTGATGAACACCTGCAAGTAGGAATAATGCTCAGAATGATGTGAATTAAACATCTCCGATGACGTTCATTGCCATGGATTTTAACAAGTTATAAGAAAAGGTAGAAAAAGGGATTTAATTGTGAACTGTTAATGATTTATTTGTAATACATGCTACGCTGACGTGGCATTCCAGTCCTCACACGTGTAGAAGTGGGCAGCCCCAAACTGACAGCTGGCACTGAGTGAATAATCTGCATTATAAAAAGAAAAATTTTTTTTTAAAGATTATTTACGATTAATTATTGTTGCAAAGTTGTGTAATCGTTGCTTGCTTTATGGAGCAGTTTGTTAGATTGCAATCTGTCTAATTTGCTTGTCTAATTAAGTGCCGACCAAAGTCAACAAGTTAGGCTACACCGTAATTTAAACGTGGCAGACTTCAAGATAACAGTAAAGCAAAGACAGAATAGCGTACAACTCCAGAGCAGCACAGTAATATTGATGAACGGCTAAACAAATGCAGAGCACTGTAACTGAATTTAAGCGTTCAATAACAAAGTCAGAGCGGTGACTGATGTACTTTATTCTGCCTTGGTTTCTCCTGGGCTTTTCATACGGCAGCACTGCTGTCACTACTGTCGAGTTAGGTGGGCGTGGTTTCAGCAACTAGGCACATCAGCTTCACCCACATCCTGCCTTTTTGCCCATTTTCGATTATCTGGGTGTGACGCGTGGTGACGTGCAGTCTATGGTACTTTCATACATCTGTCTGCACTTCATTAGACAAACAGATGAGGTAGGTCACGATCTAACAAACTGCTCCATATAACAAAGCACTGTAAGCAAGCTATACTATAATAATTCTGCAAATGGTGATCAGCACCCAAATATTGAAATTCCAACCCTCATGTGTTGCATCCAGTAGCCAGAGTCTGGTTAGTCATTTATTAAGATCTAAAAAAATTAAAGTATTGTGAAAAAGTTAATTTTTTGTTTGTAACTTATTTCAAAAACTGAAATTTTCATATATTCTAGATTTATTACATGTGAAATAAAACATTTCTAAAGTTTTATTGTTTTAATTTTGATGATTTTGAGAGTGCTGTATCAAAGCATATTAAATGCAAAGTTGACTGGAAGGAAGAAATTGGGTATGAAAAGGTGCACAAACAACAGGGATGACCGCAAAGCTGATTTAAACACTTGGGAGAGCTTCACAAGGAGTAGAATGAAGCTGGAGTGAGTGTATCAAGAGTCACCACGCTCAGACGTCTTCAGGAAAAGGGCTATCAAGCCACTTCTGAAATAGAAACAATGTTAAAAGCATCTTACCTGGGCTAAGGAAAAAATGAACTGGACTGTTGCTCAGTGGTCCAAAGTCTTCTTTTCAGATCAAAGTAAATTTTGCATTTCATGTTGAAATCATGGTCCCAGAGTCTGGAGGAAGATCGGAGAGGCACAGAATCCAAGCTGCTTGAAGTCCAGTGTGAAGTTTCTGAAGTCAGTGATGATTTGGGGTGTCGTGACATCTGCTGGTGTTGATCTACTGTGTTTTATTAAGTGCAAAGTCAATGCAGCTGTCTACCAGGAGATTTTGGAGCACTTTAGGTAACACTTTATTTTGATAGTCCACTTTAGACATTCTACTAACAGTAAATAACTTTGCAACTGCATGTCAACTTGTCATTAGAGTATTAGTAGACTGTCTGCTTAATATTTTCTAAAACTCTTCTGCTTCTTCTACTAACCCTAAACCTAACCTAACAGTCTGCTCTGAGAGTTAGTTGACAAATAGTTGCAAATTTACTTATAGTCAGTAGAATGTCTAAAGTGGACTATCAAAATGAAATATAACCACACTTTATGCTTCCATCTGCTGACAAGCTTTATAGAGATGCTGATTTTGCCCACAGTGCAAAAACCACTTCCAAGTGGTTTGCTGACCATGATATTACTGTGCTTTACTGGCCAGTTAACATGCCTGACCTGAACCCCACTGAGAATCTATAGGATATTTTCAAGAAAAAGATAAGAGACAGTCGAACCAACAATATACAGATGATCTGAAGGCTCAATAGTGCCTCAGCAGTGCCACAGGCTGATAACTTACATGTCACACTTTACTGATGCTGTAATTTGTGCCAGGAGCAAGTCATTTGCTGTAATTTGTGCTGCTGACCAAGTATTGAGTGCATAAATGAACATACTTTAAAAAAATTGAACTTTTCTGTTTTGCAAATCCGTTTTTTGATTGATCTTAGGAAATATTCTAATATTTTGAGATACTGGATTTTTGACTTTCATAAGCTAGAAGCTCTAATCATCAAAATTAAAACAAAAAATTTTAGAAATGTTTTACTTTACATGTAATGAATCTAGAATATATGAAAGTTTCAGTTTTTGAAATAAGTTACAAACAAAAAATTAACTTTTTCACAATATTCTAATTTTTTGAAATGCACCTGTAAATGCCAGATTTCCAGTGTCCTACCTCTAATTAATTTTTCTGGAAAAATAAAAATCTTTAAAGCCATTTCTCAGTTTCTCACTGGTGGCGGGTGGCGGGGGGCGGCCTAGAGGATCAAAGCGTCCAGACAAGAGGCCAACGGCCAGGCGCTTGGCAAAATGCCAAAAGCCACAACTCTGGTGGGACTAGAACCCACAACCTTTACATGACCTCAAATGTCAGTCCAATGCGCTATCCATTGCACCACAGAGCACCTGGCCTGGCCCTGTCAAGGCTTTTCTTCCAGGTTTGTGCCCATCTAGCGCTTCTGCATGGAACAGCTGAACTTGGTTTTTGCGTCTTAATAAATCTGCTATAATAGAGGGGTAGCGCATCCTGACAGGCTGAATACGGCCATCAGAACGTGCTACCACATCAATAAATCAGGTCAAATTCATAATTAAGGTGCGGAATTAATGACCACAGAAGTTCAGGAGGCCAAACTAATGTGTCATCCGAAAGATGTCTCTTTTTACAGGGGCCGGTTTGTGGCTTAATCAAAAAGTCGCTCCTTTTGGTTACACTAGGAGTTTTGTGCCCATACAGTACATGTCAAGGAATGATCACCCCCTGCTGGCCAGACTAAAACTACCTCCAGCAGCAAACTAGTCTTTCAATAAGGGTCTCCCATCTGTTTACTGACTAGGCTCAGGCCTGTTTAGCATCAGTGAGGAACCAGACTCAGGCTACCACATGGAACAGCGAAACTTGGTTTTTGCACCTTAATAAATCTGATCTAATTGAGGGGTAGTGCATCCTGACAGGCTCAATGCGGCCATCAGAATGCACTGCCACCTCAATAAATGAGGTCAAATTCATAATTAAGGTGGGGAATTAATGACCACAGAAGGTCAGGAGGCCAGTCTAATGCCTCATCCGAAAGACGTTTCTTTTTACAGGGGCCGGTTTGTGGCTTAATCAAAAAGTAACTCCTTTTCGTTTTACTAGCACTTTTGGACCCATACACTACATGTCAGGGAAAAACCTCCTACCTCCAGCAGCAAGCTAGTCTTTCAATAAGGGTCTCCCATCCATATACTTACCAGGCTCAGGCTTGCTTGGCTTCAGTGAGGAACCAGGCTCAGGCTACCGCACTACATGTCAGGGAAAAACCTCCTACCTCCAACAGCCTCATCTGAAAGATGCTTCTTTTTACAGGGGCCGGGTTTTTGCTTAATCAAAAAGTCGATCCTTATTGTTATAGTAGGACTTTTAGACCCATACAGTATATGTCAGGGAATGATTACCCCCTGCTGGCAGGACTAAAACTACCTCCAGCAATAAACTACTCCTTCAACAAGGGTCTCCCATCCATATACTGACCAGGCCTACTTAGTTTCAGTGAGGAACCTGACTCCAACTACCTCATGGACCAACTGAACATAGTTTTGTCTGCTTAATAAATCTGCTCTGATGGAGGGGTAGCACATCCTGACAGGCTCAATGCAGCCATCAGAATATACTACCATCTCAATAAATGAGGTCAAATTCATAATTAAGGTGGGGAATTAATGACCACAGAAGGTCAGGAGGCCAGTCTAATGCCTCATTCAAAATCCGCTACTTTTTTACAGGGGCTGGTTTGAGGCTTAATTAAAAAGTCACTCCTTTTTGTTATAGTAGGACTTTTGGACCCATACTAGTGATGGGTCGTTCTTGAACGATTCGTTCATTTTGAACGAATCTTTAATGTGACTCGGGACGAACGAGTCGCCTCGGGGAGTGATTCGTTCAGTCGCGCATGCGCAACATCCTATTAGGTTCTGTACTGGAATTAGTTCAACTGTTTTAGAGTCCTTCATTCACCTTATGGGGCTGTCACGTGATGAACGAACGACTCAAACCCGAAGACTCGAGAGATGAAATAATCAATTCTCTTTCCGGCGAAGGCTGCATAGGTTAACATTACGGGGATGTCACGTGATGAACGAGCGACTCAAACCGAAGACTCGAGAAATGAACTAATCAATTCTCTTTCCGGCTCAGACTGTGTTGGTTAAGCTAATTGAGCTGTCAGGTGATGAACGAAAACTTGTCAGATAAGAGGCGAGGTGAGCGAATCATAGACTAAAGACCCAGGTAAACAATGAATTAACATTTTCTGTTTCTTATAGCATTATAGTTTTGTCTTGTTTGAAGTGTGATAAACGTTTGTGTAAGCAGTAGATGTGTTAGGCAAGTAACAGGTAACATATTAATTATATTTTGCTAAAATGAACAAAATGAATGAAATGACTCGAAAAAAGATTCGTTCATTTTGCTGAACGAGACTCAAAAGTCTGAGTCGGTAAAATGATCCGAACTTCCCATCACTAACCCATACAGTACATGTCAGGGAATGATCACCCCCTGCTGGCTGGACTAAAACTCCCTCCAGCAGTAAACTAGTCTTTCAATAAGGATCTCCCACCCATATACTGACCAGGCTCAGGCCTGCTTAGCTTCAGTGAAGAACCAGCCTCAGACTACAACATGGAACTCTTAATAAATGTGCTCCAATGGAGGGGTAGCGCATCCTGACAGGCTCAATACGGCCATCAGAATGCACTACCATCTCAATATATGAGGTCAAATTCATGATTAAGTTGGGGAATTAATGACCACAGAAGGTCAGAAGGTCAGGCCTGCTTAGCTTTAGTAAGGAACCGGACTGCACCTGCCGCATGGAACAACTGAACGTAATTTTGTTTATTTAATAAATCTGCTCTAATGGAGGGCTACCGCATCCTGACAGGCTCAATATGGCCATCAGAATACAGACTCTGGCTACTGCTTGCAACAGATGAGAGCTAGAATTGGGAATAGCTTTAGTAGGACTTTTGGACGCATACAGTATATGTCAGGGAATGAGCAACTATCAGTAAGATGAAAAGGTCTCCCACCAGTGTACTGACCAGGCTCAGACCTGCTTAGATTTAGTGAGGGACTAGATTCTGGCTACTGCATGCAACAGCTTCATTTGGTTACAGAGTTTTAATAAAGCTGCTCTAATAGAGGGGTAGCGCATCCTGATAGGCTCAATACAGCCATCAGAATGTGCTACCATCTTAAGAAATGGGGAACCAGACTTTGGCTACTGCATGCAACAGTTGAATTTGCTTCCATTGCCTTGATTGCACTGCTCTAATAGAAGGGTAGCGCATCCTAATAGGCTCAGTGCAGCCATCAGAATGCACTACCATCTTAATAAATGACTAACCAGACACTGGCTACTGGATGCAACACATGAGGGTTGGAATTGGGAATCGCTGCAGACTTTTAGACAGAAACAGTACATGTCAGGGAATCAAATGTCAGGCGATGCAAGAAAAAAAAGCCCACTGTCCTCACTTGCAGTCCATTTTCGGAAAAGCACATGCTCAGCTGTATTGAGGCGCGCAACCAAAACCACCCGCTCCTCCTCCACACCCCCATTTGCGTCACGCTCTCGGGAAGAAACGCCAAGCCCTCCAAGGAGTTGCCAGAGCTCCCCCAAAGGCACCGCTGGGATTCGAACCCAGGATCTCCTGTTTACTAGACAGGCGCTTTAACCAACTAAGCCACGGATCAAAGGATCAAAGCATCTAGGCAAGAGGCCGACGTTCAGGCGCTGCGTGGCTAAAAAGTCTTTGTTGACAACTGAGTGGGGGTGGCCAGCTAGCCTCTGTGGTTGCTGGCCCAGCGTGCTTAGCGGGGCTCCCGTCACACATGCTTTTGGAGCTCCATTCACAAGAGGTGCCAAGACCTTCCAAGCTAGAAAAAGGAAATCTGACACTTCCGTGTGGTGACAGCTGGTCCGAGAGTGCAAGAGCCAAGAGGATTTTGGTAAGCATTTTTAATGCCAGTTCTTTATCATGCATGTATGAGCACTTCCAACATCCTGCTGCCTCCGCACGCTGCAACACAGTCACTGCCATACCTCACTGAGATGGATCTTGGGCATCTTTTGAAACCTTTCAAATTTGATTGACGTTTTTTAAATCAATGTATGTTGAGAACAGGAGGCCTCAAAATGGTCTCTGCTGCCCAAGGGCAACACTGCGCAGTATGGGCTTAACAAAATGCCAAAAGACACGACTCTGGTGGGACTCGAACCCACAACCTTTGAATGGCCTCATCCGGCAGTCTAGAAGTCCAATGCGCTATCCATTGCGCCACAGAGCCCGTCGGTGTGCCATATTTGTGCCCGTCTAGCTCAGGTCGAGCCGCACGCTGTGTGGGCAGAAACACGGGTCCTCGGGTCTCCGTACAACTGATGGCCGGTCCAAAAGCGCACAGCGCTGGCGACGGCGAGCCCAGAGACAACGACGGCCACCGGTGGAGAGGCACCGCTGGGATTTGAATCCAGGATCTCCTGTTTACGAGACAGGCGCTTTAACCAACTAAGCCACGGCGCCGGGAGGGCGACTCAGCGGGTCACAACGTCCAGAGGCGAGGCCGACGGTCTGCGGACCAGGCGCTGGTCACCTTAAAAGAGATTGTTTACAACTTCCTGCTGCCTGAGGGCAACGCTGTGCAGTGTAAGAGTTAACAGAAAGCCAAAAGGCACGACTCTGGTGGGACTCGAACCCACAACCTTTGAATGGCTTCACCCGGCCGTCTAGAAGTCCAATGCGCTATCCATTGCGCCACAGAGCCCTAGCGGGGGTCCGGTGGAGCCGCGTGATGGCTGTTCTTCCGGTTACGTGGCCGTCCAACGCAAAGAGGACGCATGCTCTGTGGGCAGGAAGGACAGGTCCTCGGGTCTCTGCACAATAGATGTGTGGTTTGAAAAGCGGAGGCACTGTCAGGGTCCCCTGACCAAGACAGAACCAAAGAGGAAAGCCAGCGTTTGAGAGGTACCGCTGGGATTCGAACCCAGGATCTCCTGTTTACAAGACAGGTGCTTTGACCAGCTAAGCCACGGCGCCCCGTTTTTTCCGCCTGGGCCAGCATTCTTCGGCCGAGGGCTGGTTTGCAACCAAAACCCGCTCGCACCGACGCTCCTCCTCCACACCCCCGTTTGCGTCGCGCTCTCGGGAAGAAACGCCAGGCTCTCCAAGGAGTTGCCCCAAAGGCACCGCTGGGATTCGAACCCAGGATCTCCTGTTTACTAGACAGGCGCTTTAACCAACTAAGCCACGGCGCCATTCGGCCCGTGTGGGCTCTTGCACAGCTCAGAGGATCAAAGCATCTAGGCAAGAGGCCGACGTTCAGGCGCTGCGTGGCTAAAAAGTCTTTGTTGACAACTGAGTGGGGGTGGCCAGCTAGCCTCTGTGGTTGCTGGCCCAGCGTGCTTAGCGGGGCTCCTGTCACACATGCTTTTGGAGCTCCATTCACAAGAGGTGCCAAGACCTTCCAAGCTAGAAAAAGGAAATCTGACACTTCCGTGTGGTGACAGCTGGTCCGAGAGTGCAAGAGCCAAGAGGATTTTGGTAAGCATTTTTAATGCCAGTTCTTTATCATGCATGTATGAGCACTTCCAACATCCTGCTGCCTCCGCACGCTGCAACACAGTCACTGCCATACCTCACTGAGATGGATCTTGGGCATCTTTTGAAACCTTTCAAATTTGATTGACGTTTTTTAAATCAATGTATGTTGAGAACAGGAGGCCTCAAAATGGTCTCTGCTGCCCAAGGGCAACACTGCGCAGTATGGGCTTAACAAAATGCCAAAAGACACGACTCTGGTGGGACTCGAACCCACAACCTTTGAATGGCCTCATCCGGCAGTCTAGAAGTCCAATGCGCTATCCATTGCGCCACAGAGCCCGTCGGTGTGCCAGGCTGGGCCACGTCAGGGCTTTTCTTCCATATTTGTGCCCGTCTAGCTCAGGTCGAGCCGCACGCTGTGTGGGCAGAAACACGGGTCCTCGGGTCTCCGTACAACTGATGGCCGGTCCAAAAGCGCACAGCGCTGGCGACGGCGAGCCCAGAGACAACGACGGCCACCGGTGGAGAGGCACCGCTGGGATTCGAACCCAGGATCTCCTGTTTACAAGACAGGCGCTTTGACCAGCTAAGCCACGGTGCCCCTGCAGTCGTCGCTAGTTAGCCTGGGGTGCTATCTTTCAAAAGGGGGTGGCGATGCAAGAGAAAACGCCCACTGTCCTCACTTGCCGTCCATTTTCGGAAAAGCACGCGCTCGGCTGTATTGAGGCTCACAACCAAAGGCACCGCTGGGATTCGAACCCAGGATCTCCTGTTTACTAGACAGGCGCTTTAACCAACTAAGCCACGGCGCCGGCTCGCACGTTAGGCCTCCGGGAGGGCGACTCGGAGGATCCAAGCGTCCAGAGAAAAGGCCGGGGGGCGGACGCTGGACAGCTTTAACGCGTTTGCCAACAACCGAGTCAGGGCCGTTTGCAAAATCTAGCCGCTCGCTGTTAGCTCTCGGAAAAGCGCGTGCCTGAGGGACACGAGCGCCGCTCAAGGCACCGCTGGGATTTGAACCCAGGATCTCCTGTTTACGAGACAGGCGCTTTAACCAACTAAGCCACGGCGCCAACCGGCACGCCCTGGCGCCGGGAGGGCGACTCAGCGGGTCACAACGTCCAGAGGCGAGGCCGACGGCCTGCGGACCAGGCGCTGGTCACCTTAAAAGAGATTGTTTACAACTTCCTGCTGCCTGAGGGCAACGCTGTGCAGTGTAAGAGTTAACAGAAAGCCAAAAGGCACGACTCTGGCTTCACCCGGCCGTCTAGAAGTCCAATGCGCTATCCATTGCGCCACAGAGCCCAAGCGGGGGTCCGGTGGAGCCGCGTGATGGCTGTTCTTCCGGTTACGTGGCCGTCCAACGCAAAGAGGACGCATGCTCTGTGGGCAGGAAGGACAGGTCCTCGGGTCTCTGCACAATAGATGTGTGGTTTGAAAAGCGGAGGCACTGTCAGGGTCCCCTGACCAAGACAGAACCAAAGAGGAAAGCCAGCGTTTGAGAGGTACCGCTGGGATTCGAACCCAGGATCTCCTGTTTACAAGACAGGTGCTTTGACCAGCTAAGCCACGGCGCCCCGTTTTTTCCGCCTGGGCCAGCATTCTTCGGCCGAGGGCTGGTTTGCAACCAAAACCGCCCGCTCTGCAACCAAAAACGCCCGCTCCTCCTCCACACCCCCGTTTGCGTCGCGCTCTCGGGAAGAAACGCCAGGCTCTCCAAGGAGTTGCCCCAAAGGCACCGCTGGGATTCGAACCCAGGCTCTCCTGTTTACTAGACAGGCGCTTTAACCAACAAAGCCACGGCGCCAACCGGCACGCCCTGGCGCCGGGAGGGCGACTCAGCGGGTCACAACGTCCAGAGGCGAGGCCGACGGCCTGCGGACCATGCGCTGGTCACCTTAAAAGAGATTGTTTACAACTTCCTGCTGCCTGAGGGCAACGCTGTGCAGTGTAAGAGTTAACAGAAAGCCAAAAGGCACGACTCTGGCTTCACCCGGCCGTCTAGAAGTCCAATGCGCTATCCATTGCGCCACAGAGCCCAAGCGGGGGTCCGGTGGAGCCGCGTGATGGCTGTTCTTCCGGTTACGTGGCCGTCCAACGCAAAGAGGACGCATGCTCTGTGGGCAGGAAGGACAGGTCCTCGGGTCTCTGCACAATAGATGTGTGGTTTGAAAAGCGGAGGTACTGTCAGGGTCCCCTGACCAAGACAGAACCAAAGAGGAAAGCCAGCGTTTGAGAGGTACCGCTGAGATTCGAACCCAGGATCGAACCCAGAGTCTTTGTTGACAACTGAGTGGGGGTGGCCAGCTAGCCTCTGTGGTTGCTGGCCCAGCGTGCTTAGCGGGGCTCCTGTCACACATGCTTTTGGAGCTCCATTCACAAGAGGTGCCAAGACCTTCCAAGCTAGAAAAAGGAAATCTGACACTTCCGTGTGGTGACAGCTGGTCCGAGAGTGCAAGAGCCAAGAGGATTTTGGTAAGCATTTTTAATGCCAGTTCTTTATCATGCATGTATGAGCACTTCCAACATCCTGCTGCCTCCGCACGCTGCAACACAGTCACTGCCATACCTCACTGAGATGGATCTTGGGCATCTTTTGAAACCTTTCAAATTTGATTGACGTTTTTTAAATCAATGTATGTTGAGAACAGGAGGCCTCAAAATGGTCTCTGCTGCCCAAGGGCAACACTGCGCAGTATGGGCTTAACAAAATGCCAAAAGACACGACTCTGGTGGGACTCGAACCCACAACCTTTGAATGGCCTCATCCGGCAGTCTAGAAGTCCAATGCGCTATCCATTGCGCCACAGAGCCCGTCGGTGCGCCAGGCTGGGCCACGTCAGGGCTTTTCTTCCATATTTGTGCCCGTCTAGCTCAGGTCGAGCCGCACGCTGTGTGGGCAGAAACACGGGTCCTCGGGTCTCCGTACAACTGATGGCCGGTCCAAAAGCGCACAGCGCTGGCGACGGCGAGCCCAGAGACAACGACGGCCACCGGTGGAGAGGCACCGCTGGGATTCGAACCCAGGATCTCCTGTTTACAAGGCAGACGCTTTGACCAGCTAAGCCACGGTGCCCCTGCAGTCGTTGCTAGTTAGCCTGGGGTGCTATCTTTCAAAAGGGGGTGGCGATGCAAGAGAAAACGCCCACTGTCCTCACTTGCCGTCCATTTTCGGAAAAGCACGCGCTCGGCTGTATTGAGGCTCACAACCAAAGGCACCGCTGGGATTCGAACCCAGGATCTCCTGTTTACTAGACAGGCGCTTTAAACCAACTAAGCCACGGCGCCGGCTCGCACGTTAGGCCTCCGGGAGGGCGACTCGGAGGATCCAAGCGTCCAGAGAAAAGGCCGGGGGGCGGACGCTGGACAGCTTTAACGCGTTTGCCAACAACCGAGTCAGGGCCGTTTGCAAAATCTAGCCGCTCGCTGTTAGCTCTCGGAAAAGCGCGTGCCTGAGGGACACGAGCGCCGCTCAAGGCACCGCTGGGATTTGAACCCAGGATCTCCTGTTTACGAGACAGGCGCTTTAACCAACTAAGCCACGGCGCCAACCGGCATGCCCTGGCGCCGGGAGGGCGACTCAGCGGGTCACAACGTCCAGAGGCGAGGCCGACGGCCTGCGGACCAGGCGCTGGTCACCTTAAAAGAGATTGTTTACAACTTCCTGCTGCCTGAGGGCAACGCTGTGCAGTGTAAGAGTTAACAGAAAGCCAAAAGGTACGACTCTGGCTTCACCCGGCCGTCTAGAAGTCCAATGCGCTATCCATTGCGCCACAGAGCCCAAGCGGGGGTCCGGTGGAGCCGCGTGATGGCTGTTCTTCCGGTTACGTGGCCGTCCAACGCAAAGAGGACGCATGCTCTGTGGGCAGGAAGGACAGGTCCTCGGGTCTCTGCACAATAGATGTGTGGTTTGAAAAGCGGAGGCACTGTCAGGGTCCCCTGACCAAGACAGAACCAAAGAGGAAAGCCAGCGTTTGAGAGGTACCGCTGAGATTCGAACCCAGGATCGAACCCAGAGTCTTTGTTGACAACTGAGTGGGGGTGGCCAGCTAGCCTCTGTGGTTGCTGGCCCAGCGTGCTTAGCGGGGCTCCTGTCACACATGCTTTTGGAGCTCCATTCACAAGAGGTGCCAAGACCTTCCAAGCTAGAAAAAGGAAATCTGACACTTCCGTGTGGTGACAGCTGGTCCGAGAGTGCAAGAGCCAAGAGGATTTTGGTAAGCATTTTTAATGCCAGTTCTTTATCATGCATGTATGAGCACTTCCAACATCCTGCTGCCTCCGCACGCTGCAACACAGTCACTGCCATACCTCACTGAGATGGATCTTGGGCATCTTTTGAAACCTTTCAAATTTGATTGACGTTTTTTAAATCAATGTATGTTGAGAACAGGAGGCCTCAAAATGGTCTCTGCTGCCCAAGGGCAACACTGCGCAGTATGGGCTTAACAAAATGCCAAAAGACACGACTCTGGTGGGACTCGAACCCACAACCTTTGAATGGCCTCATCCGGCAGTCTAGAAGTCCAATGCGCTATCCATTGCGCCACAGAGCCCGTCGGTGCGCCAGGCTGGGCCACGTCAGGGCTTTTCTTCCATATTTGTGCCCGTCTAGCTCAGGTCGAGCCGCACGCTGTGTGGGCAGAAACACGGGTCCTCGGGTCTCCGTACAACTGATGGCCGGTCCAAAAGCGCACAGCGCTGGCGACGGCGAGCCCAGAGACAACGACGGCCACCGGTGGAGAGGCACCGCTGGGATTCGAACCCAGGATCTCCTGTTTACAAGACAGACGCTTTGACCAGCTAAGCCACGGTGCCCCTGCAGTCGTCGCTAGTTAGCCTGGGGTGCTATCTTTCAAAAGGGGGTGGCGATGCAAGAGAAAACGCCCACTGTCCTCACTTGCCGTCCATTTTCGGAAAAGCACGCGCTCGGCTGTATTGAGGCTCACAACCAAAGGCACCGCTGGGATTCGAACCCAGGATCTCCTGTTTACTAGACAGGCGCTTTAACCAACTAAGCCACGGCGCCGGCTCGCACGTTAGGCCTCCGGGAGGGCGACTCGGAGGATCCAAGCGTCCAGAGAAAAGGCCGGGGGGCGGACGCTGGACAGCTTTAACGCGTTTGCCAACAACCGAGTCAGGGCCGTTTGCAAAATCTAGCCGCTCGCTGTTAGCTCTCGGAAAAGCGCGTGCCTGAGGGACACGAGCGCCGCTCAAGGCACCGCTGGGATTTGAACCCAGGATCTCCTGTTTACGAGACAGGCGCTTTAACCAACTAAGCCACGGCGCCAACCGGCACGCCCTGGCGCCGGGAGGGCGACTCAGCGGGTCACAACGTCCAGAGGCGAGGCCGACGGCCTGCGGACCAGGCGCTGGTCACCTTAAAAGAGATTGTTTACAACTTCCTGCTGCCTGAGGGCAACGCTGTGCAGTGTAAGAGTTAACAGAAAGCCAAAAGGCACGACTCTGGCTTCACCCGGCCGTCTAGAAGTCCAATGCGCTATCCATTGCGCCACAGAGCCCAAGCGGGGGTCCGGTGGAGCCGCGTGATGGCTGTTCTTCCGGTTACGTGGCCGTCCAACGCAAAGAGGACGCATGCTCTGTGGGCAGGAAGGACAGGTCCTCGGGTCTCTGCACAATAGATGTGTGGTTTGAAAAGCGGAGGCACTGTCAGGGTCCCCTGACCAAGACAGAACCAAAGAGGAAAGCCAGCGTTTGAGAGGTACCGCTGAGATTCGAACCCAGGATCTCCTGTTTACAAGACAGGTGCTTTGACCAGCTAAGCCACGGCGCCCCGTTTTTTCCGCCTGGGCCAGCATTCTTCGGCCGAGGGCTGGTTTGCAACCAAAACCGCCCGCTCCTCCTCCACACCCCCGTTTGCGTCGCGCTCTCGGGAAGAAACGCCAGGCCCTCCAAGGAGTTGCCCCAAAGGCACCGCTGGGATTCGAACCCAGGATCTCCTGTTTACTAGACAGGCGCTTTAACCAACTAAGCCACGGCGCCATTCGGCCCGTGTGGGCTCTTGCACAGCTCAGAGGATCAAAGCATCTAGGCAAGAGGCCGACGTTCAGGCGCTGCGTGGCTAAAAAGTCTTTGTTGACAACTGAGTGGGGGTGGCCAGCTAGCCTCTGTGGTTGCTGGCCCAGCGTGCTTAGCGGGGCTCCCGTCACACATGCTTTTGGAGCTCCATTCACAAGAGGTGCCAAGACCTTCCAAGCTAGAAAAAGGAAATCTGACACTTCCGTGTGGTGACAGCTGGTCCGAGAGTGCAAGAGCCAAGAGGATTTTGGTAAGCATTTTTAATGCCAGTTCTTTATCATGCATGTATGAGCACTTCCAACATCCTGCTGCCTCCGCACGCTGCAACACAGTCACTGCCATACCTCACTGAGATGGATCTTGGGCATCTTTTGAAACCTTTCAAATTTGATTGACGTTTTTTAAATCAATGTATGTTGAGAACAGGAGGCCTCAAAATGGTCTCTGCTGCCCAAGGGCAACACTGCGCAGTATGGGCTTAACAAAATGCCAAAAGACACGACTCTGGTGGGACTCGAACCCACAACCTTTGAATGGCCTCATCCGGCAGTCTAGAAGTCCAATGCGCTATCCATTGCGCCACAGAGCCCGTCGGTGCGCCAGGCTGGGCCACGTCAGGGCTTTTCTTCCATATTTGTGCCCGTCTAGCTCAGGTCGAGCCGCACGCTGTGTGGGCAGAAACACGGGTCCTCGGGTCTCCGTACAACTGATGGCCGGTCCAAAAGCGCACAGCGCTGGCGACGGCGAGCCCAGAGACAACGACGGCCACCGGTGGAGAGGCACCGCTGGGATTCGAACCCAGGATCTCCTGTTTACAAGACAGGCGCTTTGACCAGCTAAGCCACGGTGCCCCTGCAGTCGTCGCTAGTTAGCCTGGGGTGCTATCTTTCAAAAGGGGGTGGCGATGCAAGAGAAAACGCCCACTGTCCTCACTTGCCGTCCATTTTCGGAAAAGCACGCGCTCGGCTGTATTGAGGCTCACAACCAAAGGCACCGCTGGGATTCGAACCCAGGATCTCCTGTTTACTAGACAGGCGCTTTAACCAACTAAGCCACGGCGCCGGCTCGCACGTTAGGCCTCCGGGAGGGCGACTCGGAGGATCCAAGCGTCCAGAGAAAAGGCCGGGGGGCGGACGCTGGACAGCTTTAACGCGTTTGCCAACAACCGAGTCAGGGCCGTTTGCAAAATCTAGCCGCTCGCTGTTAGCTCTCGGAAAAGCGCGTGCCTGAGGGACACGAGCGCCGCTCAAGGCACCGCTGGGATTTGAACCCAGGATCTCCTGTTTACGAGACAGGCGCTTTAACCAACTAAGCCACGGCGCCAACCGGCACGCCCTGGCGCCGGGGAGGGCGACTCAGCGGGTCACAACGTCCAGAGGCGAGGCCGACGGCCTGCGGACCAGGCGCTGGTCACCTTAAAAGAGATTGTTTACAACTTCCTGCTGCCTGAGGGCAACGCTGTGCAGTGTAAGAGTTAACAGAAAGCCAAAAGGCACGACTCTGGCTTCACCCGGCCGTCTAGAAGTCCAATGCGCTATCCATTGCGCCACAGAGCCCAAGCGGGGGTCCGGTGGAGCCGCGTGATGGCTGTTCTTCCGGTTACGTGGCCGTCCAACGCAAAGAGGACGCATGCTCTGTGGGCAGGAAGGACAGGTCCTCGGGTCTCTGCACAATAGATGTGTGGTTTGAAAAGCGGAGGCACTGTCAGGGTCCCCTGACCAAGACAGAACCAAAGAGGAAAGCCAGCGTTTGAGAGGTACCGCTGAGATTCGAACCCAGGATCTCCTGTTTACAAGACAGGTGCTTTGACCAGCTAAGCCACGGCGCCCCGTTTTTTCCGCCTGGGCCAGCATTCTTCGGCCGAGGGCTGGTTTGCAACCAAAACCGCCCGCTCCTCCTCCACACCCCCGTTTGCGTCGCGCTCTCGGGAAGAAACGCCAGGCCCTCCAAGGAGTTGCCCCAAAGGCACCGCTGGGATTCGAACCCAGGATCTCCTGTTTACTAGACAGGCGCTTTAACCAACTAAGCCACGGCGCCATTCGGCCCGTGTGGGCTCTTGCACAGCTCAGAGGATCAAAGCATCTAGGCAAGAGGCCGACGTTCAGGCGCTGCGTGGCTAAAAAGTCTTTGTTGACAACTGAGTGGGGGTGGCCAGCTAGCCTCTGTGGTTGCTGGCCCAGCGTGCTTAGCGGGGCTCCCGTCACACATGCTTTTGGAGCTCCATTCACAAGAGGTGCCAAGACCTTCCAAGCTAGAAAAAGGAAATCTGACACTTCCGTGTGGTGACAGCTGGTCCGAGAGTGCAAGAGCCAAGAGGATTTTGGTAAGCATTTTTAATGCCAGTTCTTTATCATGCATGTATGAGCACTTCCAACATCCTGCTGCCTCCGCACGCTGCAACACAGTCACTGCCATACCTCACTGAGATGGATCTTGGGCATCTTTTGAAACCTTTCAAATTTGATTGACGTTTTTTAAATCAATGTATGTTGAGAACAGGAGGCCTCAAAATGGTCTCTGCTGCCCAAGGGCAACACTGCGCAGTATGGGCTTAACAAAATGCCAAAAGACACGACTCTGGTGGGACTCGAACCCACAACCTTTGAATGGCCTCATCCGGCAGTCTAGAAGTCCAATGCGCTATCCATTGCGCCACAGAGCCCGTCGGTGCGCCAGGCTGGGCCACGTCAGGGCTTTTCTTCCATATTTGTGCCCGTCTAGCTCAGGTCGAGCCGCACGCTGTGTGGGCAGAAACACGGGTCCTCGGGTCTCCGTACAACTGATGGCCGGTCCAAAAGCGCACAGCGCTGGCGACGGCGAGCCCAGAGACAACGACGGCCACCGGTGGAGAGGCACCGCTGGGATTCGAACCCAGGATCTCCTGTTTACAAGACAGGCGCTTTGACCAGCTAAGCCACGGTGCCCCTGCAGTCGTCGCTAGTTAGCCTGGGGTGCTATCTTTCAAAAGGGGGTGGCGATGCAAGAGAAAACGCCCACTGTCCTCACTTGCCGTCCATTTTCGGAAAAGCACGCGCTCGGCTGTATTGTGGCTCACAACCAAAGGCACCGCTGGGATTCGAACCCAGGATCTCCTGTTTACTAGACAGGCGCTTTAACCAACTAAGCCACGGCGCCGGCTCGCACGTTAGGCCTCCGGGAGGGCGACTCGGAGGATCCAAGCGTCCAGAGAAAAGGCGGGGGGCGGACGCTGGACAGCTTTAACGCGTTTGCCAACAACCGAGTCAGGGCCGTTTGCAAAATCTAGCCGCTCGCTGTTAGCTCTCGGAAAAGCGCGTGCCTGAGGGACACGAGCGCCGCTCAAGGCACCGCTGGGATTTGAACCCAGGATCTCCTGTTTACGAGACAGGCGCTTTAACCAACTAAGCCACGGCGCCAACCGGCACGCCCTGGCGCCGGGAGGGCGACTCAGCGGGTCACAACGTCCAGAGGCGAGGCCGACGGCCTGCGGACCAGGCGCTGGTCACCTTAAAAGAGATTGTTTACAACTTCCTGCTGCCTGAGGGCAACGCTGTGCAGTGTAAGAGTTAACAGAAAGCCAAAAGGCACGACTCTGGCTTCACCCGGCCGTCTAGAAGTCCAATGCGCTATCCATTGCGCCACAGAGCCCAAGCGGGGGTCCGGTGGAGCCGCGTGATGGCTGTTCTTCCGGTTACGTGGCCGTCCAACGCAAAGAGGACGCATGCTCTGTGGGCAGGAAGGACAGGTCCTCGGGTCTCTGCACAATAGATGTGTGGTTTGAAAAGCGGAGGCACTGTCAGGGTCCCCTGACCAAGACAGAACCAAAGAGGAAAGCCAGCGTTTGAGAGGTACCGCTGGGATTCGAACCCAGGATCTCCTGTTTACAAGACAGGTGCTTTGACCAGCTAAGCCACGGCGCCCCGTTTTTTCCGCCTGGGCCAGCATTCTTCGGCCGAGGGCTGGTTTGCAACCAAAACCACCCGCTCTGCAACCAAAAACGCCCGCTCCTCCTCCACACCCCCGTTTGCGTCGCGCTCTCGGGAAGAAACGCCAGGCTCTCCAAGGAGTTGCCCCAAAGGCACCGCTGGGATTCGAACCCAGGCTCTCCTGTTTACGAGACAGGCGCTTTAACCAACTAAGCCACGGCGCCAACCGGCACGCCCTGGCGCCGGGAGGGCGACTCAGCGGGTCACAACGTCCAGAGGCGAGGCCGACGGCCTGCGGACCAGGCGCTGGTCACCTTAAAAGAGATTGTTTACAACTTCCTGCTGCCTGAGGGCAACGCTGTGCAGTGTAAGAGTTAACAGAAAGCCAAAAGGCACGACTCTGGCTTCACCCGGCCGTCTAGAAGTCCAATGCGCTATCCATTGCGCCACAGAGCCCAAGCGGGGGTCCGGTGGAGCCGCGTGATGGCTGTTCTTCCGGTTACGTGGCCGTCCAACGCAAAGAGGACGCATGCTCTGTGGGCAGGAAGGACAGGTCCTCGGGTCTCTGCACAATAGATGTGTGGTTTGAAAAGCGGAGGCACTGTCAGGGTCCCCTGACCAAGACAGAACCAAAGAGGAAAGCCAGCGTTTGAGAGGTACCGCTGAGATTCGAACCCAGGATCTCCTGTTTACAAGACAGGTGCTTTGACCAGCTAAGCCACGGCGCCCCGTTTTTTCCGCCTGGGCCAGCATTCTTCGGCCGAGGGCTGGTTTGCAACCAAAACCGCCCGCTCCTCCTCCACACCCCCGTTTGCGTCGCGCTCTCGGGAAGAAACGCCAGGCCCTCCAAGGAGTTGCCCCAAAGGCACCGCTGGGATTCGAACCCAGGATCTCCTGTTTACTAGACAGGCGCTTTAACCAACTAAGCCACGGCGCCATTCGGCCCGTGTGGGCTCTTGCACAGCTCAGAGGATCAAAGCATCTAGGCAAGAGGCCGACGTTCAGGCGCTGCGTGGCTAAAAAGTCTTTGTTGACAACTGAGTGGGGGTGGCCAGCTAGCCTCTGTGGTTGCTGGCCCAGCGTGCTTAGCGGGGCTCCCGTCACACATGCTTTTGGAGCTCCATTCACAAGAGGTGCCAAGACCTTCCAAGCTAGAAAAAGGAAATCTGACACTTCCGTGTGGTGACAGCTGGTCCGAGAGTGCAAGAGCCAAGAGGATTTTGGTAAGCATTTTTAATGCCAGTTCTTTATCATGCATGTATGAGCACTTCCAACATCCTGCTGCCTCCGCACGCTGCAACACAGTCACTGCCATACCTCACTGAGATGGATCTTGGGCATCTTTTGAAACCTTTCAAATTTGATTGACGTTTTTTAAATCAATGTATGTTGAGAACAGGAGGCCTCAAAATGGTCTCTGCTGCCCAAGGGCAACACTGCGCAGTATGGGCTTAACAAAATGCCAAAAGACACGACTCTGGTGGGACTCGAACCCACAACCTTTGAATGGCCTCATCCGGCAGTCTAGAAGTCCAATGCGCTATCCATTGCGCCACAGAGCCCGTCGGTGCGCCAGGCTGGGCCACGTCAGGGCTTTTCTTCCATATTTGTGCCCGTCTAGCTCAGGTCGAGCCGCACGCTGTGTGGGCAGAAACACGGGTCCTCGGGTCTCCGTACAACTGATGGCCGGTCCAAAAGCGCACAGCGCTGGCGACGGCGAGCCCAGAGACAACGACGGCCACCGGTGGAGAGGCACCGCTGGGATTCGAACCCAGGATCTCCTGTTTACAAGACAGGCGCTTTGACCAGCTAAGCCACGGTGCCCCTGCAGTCGTCGCTAGTTAGCCTGGGGTGCTATCTTTCAAAAGGGGGTGGCGATGCAAGAGAAAACGCCCACTGTCCTCACTTGCCGTCCATTTTCGGAAAAGCACGCGCTCGGCTGTATTGAGGCTCACAACCAAAGGCACCGCTGGGATTCGAACCCAGGATCTCCTGTTTACTAGACAGGCGCTTTAACCAACTAAGCCACGGCGCCGGCTCGCACGTTAGGCCTCCGGGAGGGCGACTCGGAGGATCCAAGCGTCCAGAGAAAAGGCCGGGGGGCGGACGCTGGACAGCTTTAACGCGTTTGCCAACAACCGAGTCAGGGCCGTTTGCAAAATCTAGCCGCTCGCTGTTAGCTCTCGGAAAAGCGCGTGCCTGAGGGACACGAGCGCCGCTCAAGGCACCGCTGGGATTTGAACCCAGGATCTCCTGTTTACGAGACAGGCGCTTTAACCAACTAAGCCACGGCGCCAACCGGCACGCCCTGGCGCCGGGAGGGCGACTCAGCGGGTCACAACGTCCAGAGGCGAGGCCGACGGCCTGCGGACCAGGCGCTGGTCACCTTAAAAGAGATTGTTTACAACTTCCTGCTGCCTGAGGGCAACGCTGTGCAGTGTAAGAGTTAACAGAAAGCCAAAAGGCACGACTCTGGCTTCACCCGGCCGTCTAGAAGTCCAATGCGCTATCCATTGCGCCACAGAGCCCAAGCGGGGGTCCGGTGGAGCCGCGTGATGGCTGTTCTTCCGGTTACGTGGCCGTCCAACGCAAAGAGGACGCATGCTCTGTGGGCAGGAAGGACAGGTCCTCGGGTCTCTGCACAATAGATGTGTGGTTTGAAAAGCGGAGGCACTGTCAGGGTCCCCTGACCAAGACAGAACCAAAGAGGAAAGCCAGCGTTTGAGAGGTACCGCTGAGATTCGAACCCAGGATCTCCTGTTTACAAGACAGGTGCTTTGACCAGCTAAGCCACGGCGCCCCGTTTTTTCCGCCTGGGCCAGCATTCTTCGGCCGAGGGCTGGTTTGCAACCAAAACCGCCCGCTCCTCCTCCACACCCCCGTTTGCGTCGCGCTCTCGGGAAGAAACGCCAGGCCCTCCAAGGAGTTGCCCCAAAGGCACCGCTGGGATTCGAACCCAGGATCTCCTGTTTACTAGACAGGCGCTTTAACCAACTAAGCCACGGCGCCATTCGGCCCGTGTGGGCTCTTGCACAGCTCAGAGGATCAAAGCATCTAGGCAAGAGGCCGACGTTCAGGCGCTGCGTGGCTAAAAAGTCTTTGTTGACAACTGAGTGGGGGTGGCCAGCTAGCCTCTGTGGTTGCTGGCCCAGCGTGCTTAGCGGGGCTCCCGTCACACATGCTTTTGGAGCTCCATTCACAAGAGGTGCCAAGACCTTCCAAGCTAGAAAAAGGAAATCTGACACTTCCGTGTGGTGACAGCTGGTCCGAGAGTGCAAGAGCCAAGAGGATTTTGGTAAGCATTTTTAATGCCAGTTCTTTATCATGCATGTATGAGCACTTCCAACATCCTGCTGCCTCCGCACGCTGCAACACAGTCACTGCCATACCTCACTGAGATGGATCTTGGGCATCTTTTGAAACCTTTCAAATTTGATTGACGTTTTTTAAATCAATGTATGTTGAGAACAGGAGGCCTCAAAATGGTCTCTGCTGCCCAAGGGCAACACTGCGCAGTATGGGCTTAACAAAATGCCAAAAGACACGACTCTGGTGGGACTCGAACCCACAACCTTTGAATGGCCTCATCCGGCAGTCTAGAAGTCCAATGCGCTATCCATTGCGCCACAGAGCCCGTCGGTGCGCCAGGCTGGGCCACGTCAGGGCTTTTCTTCCATATTTGTGCCCGTCTAGCTCAGGTCGAGCCGCACGCTGTGTGGGCAGAAACACGGGTCCTCGGGTCTCCGTACAACTGATGGCCGGTCCAAAAGCGCACAGCGCTGGCGACGGCGAGCCCAGAGACAACGACGGCCACCGGTGGAGAGGCACCGCTGGGATTCGAACCCAGGATCTCCTGTTTACAAGACAGGCGCTTTGACCAGCTAAGCCACGGTGCCCCTGCAGTCGTCGCTAGTTAGCCTGGGGTGCTATCTTTCAAAAGGGGGTGGCGATGCAAGAGAAAACGCCCACTGTCCTCACTTGCCGTCCATTTTCGGAAAAGCACGCGCTCGGCTGTATTGAGGCTCACAACCAAAGGCACCGCTGGGATTCGAACCCAGGATCTCCTGTTTACTAGACAGGCGCTTTAACCAACTAAGCCACGGCGCCGGCTCGCACGTTAGGCCTCCGGGAGGGCGACTCGGAGGATCCAAGCGTCCAGAGAAAAGGCCGGGGGGCGGACGCTGGACAGCTTTAACGCGTTTGCCAACAACCGAGTCAGGGCCGTTTGCAAAATCTAGCCGCTCGCTGTTAGCTCTCGGAAAAGCGCGTGCCTGAGGGACACGAGCGCCGCTCAAGGCACCGCTGGGATTTGAACCCAGGATCTCCTGTTTACGAGACAGGCGCTTTAACCAACTAAGCCACGGCGCCAACCGGCACGCCCTGGCGCCGGGAGGGCGACTCAGCGGGTCACAACGTCCAGAGGCGAGGCCGACGGCCTGCGGACCAGGCGCTGGTCACCTTAAAAGAGATTGTTTACAACTTCCTGCTGCCTGAGGGCAACGCTGTGCAGTGTAAGAGTTAACAGAAAGCCAAAAGGCACGACTCTGGCTTCACCCGGCCGTCTAGAAGTCCAATGCGCTATCCATTGCGCCACAGAGCCCAAGCGGGGGTCCGGTGGAGCCGCGTGATGGCTGTTCTTCCGGTTACGTGGCCGTCCAACGCAAAGAGGACGCATGCTCTGTGGGCAGGAAGGACAGGTCCTCGGGTCTCTGCACAATAGATGTGTGGTTTGAAAAGCGGAGGCACTGTCAGGGTCCCCTGACCAAGACAGAACCAAAGAGGAAAGCCAGCGTTTGAGAGGTACCGCTGAGATTCGAACCCAGGATCTCCTGTTTACAAGACAGGTGCTTTGACCAGCTAAGCCACGGCGCCCCGTTTTTTCCGCCTGGGCCAGCATTCTTCGGCCGAGGGCTGGTTTGCAACCAAAACCGCCCGCTCCTCCTCCACACCCCCGTTTGCGTCGCGCTCTCGGGAAGAAACGCCAGGCCCTCCAAGGAGTTGCCCCAAAGGCACCGCTGGGATTCGAACCCAGGATCTCCTGTTTACTAGACAGGCGCTTTAACCAACTAAGCCACGGCGCCATTCGGCCCGTGTGGGCTCTTGCACAGCTCAGAGGATCAAAGCATCTAGGCAAGAGGCCGACGTTCAGGCGCTGCGTGGCTAAAAAGTCTTTGTTGACAACTGAGTGGGGGTGGCCAGCTAGCCTCTGTGGTTGCTGGCCCAGCGTGCTTAGCGGGGCTCCCGTCACACATGCTTTTGGAGCTCCATTCACAAGAGGTGCCAAGACCTTCCAAGCTAGAAAAAGGAAATCTGACACTTCCGTGTGGTGACAGCTGGTCCGAGAGTGCAAGAGCCAAGAGGATTTTGGTAAGCATTTTTAATGCCAGTTCTTTATCATGCATGTATGAGCACTTCCAACATCCTGCTGCCTCCGCACGCTGCAACACAGTCACTGCCATACCTCACTGAGATGGATCTTGGGCATCTTTTGAAACCTTTCAAATTTGATTGACGTTTTTTAAATCAATGTATGTTGAGAACAGGAGGCCTCAAAATGGTCTCTGCTGCCCAAGGGCAACACTGCGCAGTATGGGCTTAACAAAATGCCAAAAGACACGACTCTGGTGGGACTCGAACCCACAACCTTTGAATGGCCTCATCCGGCAGTCTAGAAGTCCAATGCGCTATCCATTGCGCCACAGAGCCCGTCGGTGCGCCAGGCTGGGCCACGTCAGGGCTTTTCTTCCATATTTGTGCCCGTCTAGCTCAGGTCGAGCCGCACGCTGTGTGGGCAGAAACACGGGTCCTCGGGTCTCCGTACAACTGATGGCCGGTCCAAAAGCGCACAGCGCTGGCGACGGCGAGCCCAGAGACAACGACGGCCACCGGTGGAGAGGCACCGCTGGGATTCGAACCCAGGATCTCCTGTTTACAAGACAGGCGCTTTGACCAGCTAAGCCACGGTGCCCCTGCAGTCGTCGCTAGTTAGCCTGGGGTGCTATCTTTCAAAAGGGGGTGGCGATGCAAGAGAAAACGCCCACTGTCCTCACTTGCCGTCCATTTTCGGAAAAGCACGCGCTCGGCTGTATTGAGGCTCACAACCAAAGGCACCGCTGGGATTCGAACCCAGGATCTCCTGTTTACTAGACAGGCGCTTTAACCAACTAAGCCACGGCGCCGGCTCGCACGTTAGGCCTCCGGGGAGGGCGACTCGGAGGATCCAAGCGTCCAGAGAAAAGGCCGGGGGGCGGACGCTGGACAGCTTTAACGCGTTTGCCAACAACCGAGTCAGGGCCGTTTGCAAAATCTAGCCGCTCGCTGTTAGCTCTCGGAAAAGCGCGTGCCTGAGGGACACGAGCGCCGCTCAAGGCACCGCTGGGATTTGAACCCAGGATCTCCTGTTTACGAGACAGGCGCTTTAACCAACTAAGCCACGGCGCCAACCGGCACGCCCTGGCGCCGGGAGGGCGACTCAGCGGGTCACAACGTCCAGAGGCGAGGCCGACGGCCTGCGGACCAGGCGCTGGTCACCTTAAAAGAGATTGTTTACAACTTCCTGCTGCCTGAGGGCAACGCTGTGCAGTGTAAGAGTTAACAGAAAGCCAAAAGGCACGACTCTGGCTTCACCCGGCCGTCTAGAAGTCCAATGCGCTATCCATTGCGCCACAGAGCCCAAGCGGGGGTCCGGTGGAGCCGCGTGATGGCTGTTCTTCCGGTTACGTGGCCGTCCAACGCAAAGAGGACGCATGCTCTGTGGGCAGGAAGGACAGGTCCTCGGGTCTCTGCACAATAGATGTGTGGTTTGAAAAGCGGAGGCACTGTCAGGGTCCCCTGACCAAGACAGAACCAAAGAGGAAAGCCAGCGTTTGAGAGGTACCGCTGGGATTCGAACCCAGGATCTCCTGTTTACAAGACAGGTGCTTTGACCAGCTAAGCCACGGCGCCCCGTTTTTTCCGCCTGGGCCAGCATTCTTCGGCCGAGGGCTGGTTTGCAACCAAAACCGCCCGCTCCTCCTCCACACCCCCGTTTGCGTCGCGCTCTCGGGAAGAAACGCCAGGCCCTCCAAGGAGTTGCCCCAAAGGCACCGCTGGGATT
Source organism: Cirrhinus mrigala (assembly GCA_036247105.1). Taxonomy (NCBI): domain Eukaryota; kingdom Metazoa; phylum Chordata; class Actinopteri; order Cypriniformes; family Cyprinidae; genus Cirrhinus; species Cirrhinus mrigala. Next base: position 12,845,432 of record CM070021.1, read on the forward strand.
CGAACCCAGGATCTCCTGTTTACTAGACAGGCGCTTTAACCAACTAAGCCACGGCGCCATTCGGCCCGTGTGGGCTCTTGCACAGCTCAGAGGATCAAAGCATCTAGGCAAGAGGCCGACGTTCAGGCGCTGCGTGGCTAAAAAGTCTTTGTTGACAACTGAGTGGGGGTGGCCAGCTAGCCTCTGTGGTTGCTGGCCCAGCGTGCTTAGCGGGGCTCCCGTCACACATGCTTTTGGAGCTCCATTCACAAGAGGTGCCAAGACCTTCCAAGCTAGAAAAAGGAAATCTGACACTTCCGTGTGGTGACAGCTGGTCCGAGAGTGCAAGAGCCAAGAGGATTTTGGTAAGCATTTTTAATGCCAGTTCTTTATCATGCATGTATGAGCACTTCCAACATCCTGCTGCCTCCGCACGCTGCAACACAGTCACTGCCATACCTCACTGAGATGGATCTTGGGCATCTTTTGAAACCTTTCAAATTTGATTGACGTTTTTTAAATCAATGTATGTTGAGAACAGGAGGCCTCAAAATGGTCTCTGCTGCCCAAGGGCAACACTGCGCAGTATGGGCTTAACAAAATGCCAAAAGACACGACTCTGGTGGGACTCGAACCCACAACCTTTGAATGGCCTCATCCGGCAGTCTAGAAGTCCAATGCGCTATCCATTGCGCCACAGAGCCCGTCGGTGCGCCAGGCTGGGCCACGTCAGGGCTTTTCTTCCATATTTGTGCCCGTCTAGCTCAGGTCGAGCCGCACGCTGTGTGGGCAGAAACACGGGTCCTCGGGTCTCCGTACAACTGATGGCCGGTCCAAAAGCGCACAGCGCTGGCGACGGCGAGCCCAGAGACAACGACGGCCACCGGTGGAGAGGCACCGCTGGGATTCGAACCCAGGATCTCCTGTTTACAAGACAGGCGCTTTGACCAGCTAAGCCACGGTGCCCCTGCAGTCGTCGCTAGTTAGCCTGGGGTGCTATCTTTCAAAAGGGGGTGGCGATGCAAGAGAAAACGCCCACTGTCCTCACTTGCCGTCCATTTTCGGAAAAGCACGCGCTCGGCTGTATTGAGGCTCACAACCAAAGGCACCGCTGGGATTCGAACCCAGGATCTCCTGTTTACTAGACAGGCGCTTTAACCAACTAAGCCACGGCGCCGGCTCGCACGTTAGGCCTCCGGGAGGGCGACTCGGAGGATCCAAGCGTCCAGAGAAAAGGCCGGGGGGCGGACGCTGGACAGCTTTAACGCGTTTGCCAACAACCGAGTCAGGGCCGTTTGCAAAATCTAGCCGCTCGCTGTTAGCTCTCGGAAAAGCGCGTGCCTGAGGGACACGAGCGCCGCTCAAGGCACCGCTGGGATTTGAACCCAGGATCTCCTGTTTACGAGACAGGCGCTTTAACCAACTAAGCCACGGCGCCAACCGGCACGCCCTGGCGCCGGGGAGGGCGACTCAGCGGGTCACAACGTCCAGAGGCGAGGCCGACGGCCTGCGGACCAGGCGCTGGTCACCTTAAAAGAGATTGTTTACAACTTCCTGCTGCCTGAGGGCAACGCTGTGCAGTGTAAGAGTTAACAGAAAGCCAAAAGGCACGACTCTGGCTTCACCCGGCCGTCTAGAAGTCCAATGCGCTATCCATTGCGCCACAGAGCCCAAGCGGGGGTCCGGTGGAGCCGCGTGATGGCTGTTCTTCCGGTTACGTGGCCGTCCAACGCAAAGAGGACGCATGCTCTGTGGGCAGGAAGGACAGGTCCTCGGGTCTCTGCACAATAGATGTGTGGTTTGAAAAGCGGAGGCACTGTCAGGGTCCCCTGACCAAGACAGAACCAAAGAGGAAAGCCAGCGTTTGAGAGGTACCGCTGAGATTCGAACCCAGGATCTCCTGTTTACAAGACAGGTGCTTTGACCAGCTAAGCCACGGCGCCCCGTTTTTTCCGCCTGGGCCAGCATTCTTCGGCCGAGGGCTGGTTTGCAACCAAAACCGCCCGCTCCTCCTCCACACCCCCGTTTGCGTCGCGCTCTCGGGAAGAAACGCCAGGCCCTCCAAGGAGTTGCCCCAAAGGCACCGCTGGGATTCGAACCCAGGATCTCCTGTTTACTAGACAGGCGCTTTAACCAACTAAGCCACGGCGCCATTCGGCCCGTGTGGGCTCTTGCACAGCTCAGAGGATCAAAGCATCTAGGCAAGAGGCCGACGTTCAGGCGCTGCGTGGCTAAAAAGTCTTTGTTGACAACTGAGTGGGGGTGGCCAGCTAGCCTCTGTGGTTGCTGGCCCAGCGTGCTTAGCGGGGCTCCCGTCACACATGCTTTTGGAGCTCCATTCACAAGAGGTGCCAAGACCTTCCAAGCTAGAAAAAGGAAATCTGACACTTCCGTGTGGTGACAGCTGGTCCGAGAGTGCAAGAGCCAAGAGGATTTTGGTAAGCATTTTTAATGCCAGTTCTTTATCATGCATGTATGAGCACTTCCAACATCCTGCTGCCTCCGCACGCTGCAACACAGTCACTGCCATACCTCACTGAGATGGATCTTGGGCATCTTTTGAAACCTTTCAAATTTGATTGACGTTTTTTAAATCAATGTATGTTGAGAACAGGAGGCCTCAAAATGGTCTCTGCTGCCCAAGGGCAACACTGCGCAGTATGGGCTTAACAAAATGCCAAAAGACACGACTCTGGTGGGACTCGAACCCACAACCTTTGAATGGCCTCATCCGGCAGTCTAGAAGTCCAATGCGCTATCCATTGCGCCACAGAGCCCGTCGGTGCGCCAGGCTGGGCCACGTCAGGGCTTTTCTTCCATATTTGTGCCCGTCTAGCTCAGGTCGAGCCGCACGCTGTGTGGGCAGAAACACGGGTCCTCGGGTCTCCGTACAACTGATGGCCGGTCCAAAAGCGCACAGCGCTGGCGACGGCGAGCCCAGAGACAACGACGGCCACCGGTGGAGAGGCACCGCTGGGATTCGAACCCAGGATCTCCTGTTTACAAGACAGGCGCTTTGACCAGCTAAGCCACGGTGCCCCTGCAGTCGTCGCTAGTTAGCCTGGGGTGCTATCTTTCAAAAGGGGGTGGCGATGCAAGAGAAAACGCCCACTGTCCTCACTTGCCGTCCATTTTCGGAAAAGCACGCGCTCGGCTGTATTGAGGCTCACAACCAAAGGCACCGCTGGGATTCGAACCCAGGATCTCCTGTTTACTAGACAGGCGCTTTAACCAACTAAGCCACGGCGCCGGCTCGCACGTTAGGCCTCCGGGAGGGCGACTCGGAGGATCCAAGCGTCCAGAGAAAAGGCCGGGGGGCGGACGCTGGACAGCTTTAACGCGTTTGCCAACAACCGAGTCAGGGCCGTTTGCAAAATCTAGCCGCTCGCTGTTAGCTCTCGGAAAAGCGCGTGCCTGAGGGACACGAGCGCCGCTCAAGGCACCGCTGGGATTTGAACCCAGGATCTCCTGTTTACGAGACAGGCGCTTTAACCAACTAAGCCACGGCGCCAACCGGCACGCCCTGGCGCCGGGAGGGCGACTCAGCGGGTCACAACGTCCAGAGGCGAGGCCGACGGCCTGCGGACCAGGCGCTGGTCACCTTAAAAGAGATTGTTTACAACTTCCTGCTGCCTGAGGGCAACGCTGTGCAGTGTAAGAGTTAACAGAAAGCCAAAAGGCACGACTCTGGCTTCACCCGGCCGTCTAGAAGTCCAATGCGCTATCCATTGCGCCACAGAGCCCAAGCGGGGGTCCGGTGGAGCCGCGTGATGGCTGTTCTTCCGGTTACGTGGCCGTCCAACGCAAAGAGGACGCATGCTCTGTGGGCAGGAAGGACAGGTCCTCGGGTCTCTGCACAATAGATGTGTGGTTTGAAAAGCGGAGGCACTGTCAGGGTCCCCTGACCAAGACAGAACCAAAGAGGAAAGCCAGCGTTTGAGAGGTACCGCTGAGATTCGAACCCAGGATCTCCTGTTTACAAGACAGGTGCTTTGACCAGCTAAGCCACGGCGCCCCGTTTTTTCCGCCTGGGCCAGCATTCTTCGGCCGAGGGCTGGTTTGCAACCAAAACCGCCCGCTCCTCCTCCACACCCCCGTTTGCGTCGCGCTCTCGGGAAGAAACGCCAGGCCCTCCAAGGAGTTGCCCCAAAGGCACCGCTGGGATTCGAACCCAGGATCTCCTGTTTACTAGACAGGCGCTTTAACCAACTAAGCCACGGCGCCATTCGGCCCGTGTGGGCTCTTGCACAGCTCAGAGGATCAAAGCATCTAGGCAAGAGGCCGACGTTCAGGCGCTGCGTGGCTAAAAAGTCTTTGTTGACAACTGAGTGGGGGTGGCCAGCTAGCCTCTGTGGTTGCTGGCCCAGCGTGCTTAGCGGGGCTCCCGTCACACATGCTTTTGGAGCTCCATTCACAAGAGGTGCCAAGACCTTCCAAGCTAGAAAAAGGAAATCTGACACTTCCGTGTGGTGACAGCTGGTCCGAGAGTGCAAGAGCCAAGAGGATTTTGGTAAGCATTTTTAATGCCAGTTCTTTATCATGCATGTATGAGCACTTCCAACATCCTGCTGCCTCCGCACGCTGCAACACAGTCACTGCCATACCTCACTGAGATGGATCTTGGGCATCTTTTGAAACCTTTCAAATTTGATTGACGTTTTTTAAATCAATGTATGTTGAGAACAGGAGGCCTCAAAATGGTCTCTGCTGCCCAAGGGCAACACTGCGCAGTATGGGCTTAACAAAATGCCAAAAGACACGACTCTGGTGGGACTCGAACCCACAACCTTTGAATGGCCTCATCCGGCAGTCTAGAAGTCCAATGCGCTATCCATTGCGCCACAGAGCCCGTCGGTGCGCCAGGCTGGGCCACGTCAGGGCTTTTCTTCCATATTTGTGCCCGTCTAGCTCAGGTCGAGCCGCACGCTGTGTGGGCAGAAACACGGGTCCTCGGGTCTCCGTACAACTGATGGCCGGTCCAAAAGCGCACAGCGCTGGCGACGGCGAGCCCAGAGACAACGACGGCCACCGGTGGAGAGGCACCGCTGGGATTCGAACCCAGGATCTCCTGTTTACAAGACAGGCGCTTTGACCAGCTAAGCCACGGTGCCCCTGCAGTCGTCGCTAGTTAGCCTGGGGTGCTATCTTTCAAAAGGGGGGTGGCGATGCAAGAGAAAACGCCCACTGTCCTCACTTGCCGTCCATTTTCGGAAAAGCACGCGCTCGGCTGTATTGAGGCTCACAACCAAAGGCACCGCTGGGATTCGAACCCAGGATCTCCTGTTTACTAGACAGGCGCTTTAACCAACTAAGCCACGGCGCCGGCTCGCACGTTAGGCCTCCGGGAGGGCGACTCGGAGGATCCAAGCGTCCAGAGAAAAGGCCGGGGGGCGGACGCTGGACAGCTTTAACGCGTTTGCCAACAACCGAGTCAGGGCCGTTTGCAAAATCTAGCCGCTCGCTGTTAGCTCTCGGAAAAGCGCGTGCCTGAGGGACACGAGCGCCGCTCAAGGCACCGCTGGGATTTGAACCCAGGATCTCCTGTTTACGAGACAGGCGCTTTAACCAACTAAGCCACGGCGCCAACCGGCACGCCCTGGCGCCGGGAGGGCGACTCAGCGGGTCACAACGTCCAGAGGCGAGGCCGACGGCCTGCGGACCAGGCGCTGGTCACCTTAAAAGAGATTGTTTACAACTTCCTGCTGCCTGAGGGCAACGCTGTGCAGTGTAAGAGTTAACAGAAAGCCAAAAGGCACGACTCTGGCTTCACCCGGCCGTCTAGAAGTCCAATGCGCTATCCATTGCGCCACAGAGCCCAAGCGGGGGTCCGGTGGAGCCGCGTGATGGCTGTTCTTCCGGTTACGTGGCCGTCCAACGCAAAGAGGACGCATGCTCTGTGGGCAGGAAGGACAGGTCCTCGGGTCTCTGCACAATAGATGTGTGGTTTGAAAAGCGGAGGCACTGTCAGGGTCCCCTGACCAAGACAGAACCAAAGAGGAAAGCCAGCGTTTGAGAGGTACCGCTGAGATTCGAACCCAGGATCTCCTGTTTACAAGACAGGTGCTTTGACCAGCTAAGCCACGGCGCCCCGTTTTTTCCGCCTGGGCCAGCATTCTTCGGCCGAGGGCTGGTTTGCAACCAAAACCGCCCGCTCCTCCTCCACACCCCCGTTTGCGTCGCGCTCTCGGGAAGAAACGCCAGGCCCTCCAAGGAGTTGCCCCAAAGGCACCGCTGGGATTCGAACCCAGGATCTCCTGTTTACTAGACAGGCGCTTTAACCAACTAAGCCACGGCGCCATTCGGCCCGTGTGGGCTCTTGCACAGCTCAGAGGATCAAAGCATCTAGGCAAGAGGCCGACGTTCAGGCGCTGCGTGGCTAAAAAGTCTTTGTTGACAACTGAGTGGGGGTGGCCAGCTAGCCTCTGTGGTTGCTGGCCCAGCGTGCTTAGCGGGGCTCCTGTCACACATGCTTTTGGAGCTCCATTCACAAGAGGTGCCAAGACCTTCCAAGCTAGAAAAAGGAAATCTGACACTTCCGTGTGGTGACAGCTGGTCCGAGAGTGCAAGAGCCAAGAGGATTTTGGTAAGCATTTTTAATGCCAGTTCTTTATCATGCATGTATGAGCACTTCCAACATCCTGCTGCCTCCGCACGCTGCAACACAGTCACTGCCATACCTCACTGAGATGGATCTTGGGCATCTTTTGAAACCTTTCAAATTTGATTGACGTTTTTTAAATCAATGTATGTTGAGAACAGGAGGCCTCAAAATGGTCTCTGCTGCCCAAGGGCAACACTGCGCAGTATGGGCTTAACAAAATGCCAAAAGACACGACTCTGGTGGGACTCGAACCCACAACCTTTGAATGGCCTCATCCGGCAGTCTAGAAGTCCAATGCGCTATCCATTGCGCCACAGAGCCCGTCGGTGCGCCAGGCTGGGCCACGTCAGGGCTTTTCTTCCATATTTGTGCCCGTCTAGCTCAGGTCGAGCCGCACGCTGTGTGGGCAGAAACACGGGTCCTCGGGTCTCCGTACAACTGATGGCCGGTCCAAAAGCGCACAGCGCTGGCGACGGCGAGCCCAGAGACAACGACGGCCACCGGTGGAGAGGCACCGCTGGGATTCGAACCCAGGATCTCCTGTTTACAAGACAGGCGCTTTGACCAGCTAAGCCACGGTGCCCCTGCAGTCGTCGCTAGTTAGCCTGGGGTGCTATCTTTCAAAAGGGGGTGGCGATGCAAGAGAAAACGCCCACTGTCCTCACTTGCCGTCCATTTTCGGAAAAAGCACGCGCTCGGCTGTATTGAGGCTCACAACCAAAGGCACCGCTGGGATTCGAACCCAGGATCTCCTGTTTACTAGACAGGCGCTTTAACCAACTAAGCCACGGCGCCGGCTCGCACGTTAGGCCTCCGGGAGGGCGACTCGGAGGATCCAAGCGTCCAGAGAAAAGGCCGGGGGGCGGACGCTGGACAGCTTTAACGCGTTTGCCAACAACCGAGTCAGGGCCGTTTGCAAAATCTAGCCGCTCGCTGTTAGCTCTCGGAAAAGCGCGTGCCTGAGGGACACGAGCGCCGCTCAAGGCACCGCTGGGATTTGAACCCAGGATCTCCTGTTTACGAGACAGGCGCTTTAACCAACTAAGCCACGGCGCCAACCGGCACGCCCTGGCGCCGGGGAGGGCGACTCAGCGGGTCACAACGTCCAGAGGCGAGGCCGACGGCCTGCGGACCAGGCGCTGGTCACCTTAAAAGAGATTGTTTACAACTTCCTGCTGCCTGAGGGCAACGCTGTGCAGTGTAAGAGTTAACAGAAAGCCAAAAGGCACGACTCTGGCTTCACCCGGCCGTCTAGAAGTCCAATGCGCTATCCATTGCGCCACAGAGCCCAAGCGGGGGTCCGGTGGAGCCGCGTGATGGCTGTTCTTCCGGTTACGTGGCCGTCCAACGCAAAGAGGACGCATGCTCTGTGGGCAGGAAGGACAGGTCCTCGGGTCTCTGCACAATAGATGTGTGGTTTGAAAAGCGGAGGCACTGTCAGGGTCCCCTGACCAAGACAGAACCAAAGAGGAAAGCCAGCGTTTGAGAGGTACCGCTGAGATTCGAACCCAGGATCTCCTGTTTACAAGACAGGTGCTTTGACCAGCTAAGCCACGGCGCCCCGTTTTTTCCGCCTGGGCCAGCATTCTTCGGCCGAGGGCTGGTTTGCAACCAAAACCGCCCGCTCCTCCTCCACACCCCCGTTTGCGTCGCGCTCTCGGGAAGAAACGCCAGGCCCTCCAAGGAGTTGCCCCAAAGGCACCGCTGGGATTCGAACCCAGGATCTCCTGTTTACTAGACAGGCGCTTTAACCAACTAAGCCACGGCGCCATTCGGCCCGTGTGGGCTCTTGCACAGCTCAGAGGATCAAAGCATCTAGGCAAGAGGCCGACGTTCAGGCGCTGCGTGGCTAAAAAGTCTTTGTTGACAACTGAGTGGGGGTGGCCAGCTAGCCTCTGTGGTTGCTGGCCCAGCGTGCTTAGCGGGGCTCCTGTCACACATGCTTTTGGAGCTCCATTCACAAGAGGTGCCAAGACCTTCCAAGCTAGAAAAAGGAAATCTGACACTTCCGTGTGGTGACAGCTGGTCCGAGAGTGCAAGAGCCAAGAGGATTTTGGTAAGCATTTTTAATGCCAGTTCTTTATCATGCATGTATGAGCACTTCCAACATCCTGCTGCCTCCGCACGCTGCAACACAGTCACTGCCATACCTCACTGAGATGGATCTTGGGCATCTTTTGAAACCTTTCAAATTTGATTGACGTTTTTTAAATCAATGTATGTTGAGAACAGGAGGCCTCAAAATGGTCTCTGCTGCCCAAGGGCAACACTGCGCAGTATGGGCTTAACAAAATGCCAAAAGACACGACTCTGGTGGGACTCGAACCCACAACCTTTGAATGGCCTCATCCGGCAGTCTAGAAGTCCAATGCGCTATCCATTGCGCCACAGAGCCCGTCGGTGCGCCAGGCTGGGCCACGTCAGGGCTTTTCTTCCATATTTGTGCCCGTCTAGCTCAGGTCGAGCCGCACGCTGTGTGGGCAGAAACACGGGTCCTCGGGTCTCCGTACAACTGATGGCCGGTCCAAAAGCGCACAGCGCTGGCGACGGCGAGCCCAGAGACAACGACGGCCACCGGTGGAGAGGCACCGCTGGGATTCGAACCCAGGATCTCCTGTTTACAAGACAGGCGCTTTGACCAGCTAAGCCACGGTGCCCCTGCAGTCGTCGCTAGTTAGCCTGGGGTGCTATCTTTCAAAAGGGGGGTGGCGATGCAAGAGAAAACGCCCACTGTCCTCACTTGCCGTCCATTTTCGGAAAAGCACGCGCTCGGCTGTATTGAGGCTCACAACCAAAGGCACCGCTGGGATTCGAACCCAGGATCTCCTGTTTACTAGACAGGCGCTTTAACCAACTAAGCCACGGCGCCGGCTCGCACGTTAGGCCTCCGGGGAGGGCGACTCGGAGGATCCAAGCGTCCAGAGAAAAGGCCGGGGGGCGGACGCTGGACAGCTTTAACGCGTTTGCCAACAACCGAGTCAGGGCCGTTTGCAAAATCTAGCCGCTCGCTGTTAGCTCTCGGAAAAGCGCGTGCCTGAGGGACACGAGCGCCGCTCAAGGCACCGCTGGGATTTGAACCCAGGATCTCCTGTTTACGAGACAGGCGCTTTAACCAACTAAGCCACGGCGCCAACCGGCACGCCCTGGCGCCGGGAGGGCGACTCAGCGGGTCACAACGTCCAGAGGCGAGGCCGACGGCCTGCGGACCAGGCGCTGGTCACCTTAAAAGAGATTGTTTACAACTTCCTGCTGCCTGAGGGCAACGCTGTGCAGTGTAAGAGTTAACAGAAAGCCAAAAGGCACGACTCTGGCTTCACCCGGCCGTCTAGAAGTCCAATGCGCTATCCATTGCGCCACAGAGCCCAAGCGGGGGTCCGGTGGAGCCGCGTGATGGCTGTTCTTCCGGTTACGTGGCCGTCCAACGCAAAGAGGACGCATGCTCTGTGGGCAGGAAGGACAGGTCCTCGGGTCTCTGCACAATAGATGTGTGGTTTGAAAAGCGGAGGCACTGTCAGGGTCCCCTGACCAAGACAGAACCAAAGAGGAAAGCCAGCGTTTGAGAGGTACCGCTGAGATTCGAACCCAGGATCTCCTGTTTACAAGACAGGTGCTTTGACCAGCTAAGCCACGGCGCCCCGTTTTTTCCGCCTGGGCCAGCATTCTTCGGCCGAGGGCTGGTTTGCAACCAAAACCGCCCGCTCCTCCTCCACACCCCCGTTTGCGTCGCGCTCTCGGGAAGAAACGCCAGGCCCTCCAAGGAGTTGCCCCAAAGGCACCGCTGGGATTCGAACCCAGGATCTCCTGTTTACTAGACAGGCGCTTTAACCAACTAAGCCACGGCGCCATTCGGCCCGTGTGGGCTCTTGCACAGCTCAGAGGATCAAAGCATCTAGGCAAGAGGCCGACGTTCAGGCGCTGCGTGGCTAAAAAGTCTTTGTTGACAACTGAGTGGGGGTGGCCAGCTAGCCTCTGTGGTTGCTGGCCCAGCGTGCTTAGCGGGGCTCCTGTCACACATGCTTTTGGAGCTCCATTCACAAGAGGTGCCAAGACCTTCCAAGCTAGAAAAAGGAAATCTGACACTTCCGTGTGGTGACAGCTGGTCCGAGAGTGCAAGAGCCAAGAGGATTTTGGTAAGCATTTTTAATGCCAGTTCTTTATCATGCATGTATGAGCACTTCCAACATCCTGCTGCCTCCGCACGCTGCAACACAGTCACTGCCATACCTCACTGAGATGGATCTTGGGCATCTTTTGAAACCTTTCAAATTTGATTGACGTTTTTTAAATCAATGTATGTTGAGAACAGGAGGCCTCAAAATGGTCTCTGCTGCCCAAGGGCAACACTGCGCAGTATGGGCTTAACAAAATGCCAAAAGACACGACTCTGGTGGGACTCGAACCCACAACCTTTGAATGGCCTCATCCGGCAGTCTAGAAGTCCAATGCGCTATCCATTGCGCCACAGAGCCCGTCGGTGCGCCAGGCTGGGCCACGTCAGGGCTTTTCTTCCATATTTGTGCCCGTCTAGCTCAGGTCGAGCCGCACGCTGTGTGGGCAGAAACACGGGTCCTCGGGTCTCCGTACAACTGATGGCCGGTCCAAAAGCGCACAGCGCTGGCGACGGCGAGCCCAGAGACAACGACGGCCACCGGTGGAGAGGCACCGCTGGGATTCGAACCCAGGATCTCCTGTTTACAAGACAGGCGCTTTGACCAGCTAAGCCACGGTGCCCCTGCAGTCGTCGCTAGTTAGCCTGGGGTGCTATCTTTCAAAAGGGGGGTGGCGATGCAAGAGAAAACGCCCACTGTCCTCACTTGCCGTCCATTTTCGGAAAAGCACGCGCTCGGCTGTATTGAGGCTCACAACCAAAGGCACCGCTGGGATTCGAACCCAGGATCTCCTGTTTACTAGACAGGCGCTTTAACCAACTAAGCCACGGCGCCGGCTCGCACGTTAGGCCTCCGGGGAGGGCGACTCGGAGGATCCAAGCGTCCAGAGAAAAGGCCGGGGGGCGGACGCTGGACAGCTTTAACGCGTTTGCCAACAACCGAGTCAGGGCCGTTTGCAAAATCTAGCCGCTCGCTGTTAGCTCTCGGAAAAAGCGCGTGCCTGAGGGACACGAGCGCCGCTCAAGGCACCGCTGGGATTTGAACCCAGGATCTCCTGTTTACGAGACAGGCGCTTTAACCAACTAAGCCACGGCGCCAACCGGCACGCCCTGGCGCCGGGAGGGCGACTCAGCGGGTCACAACGTCCAGAGGCGAGGCCGACGGCCTGCGGACCAGGCGCTGGTCACCTTAAAAGAGATTGTTTACAACTTCCTGCTGCCTGAGGGCAACGCTGTGCAGTGTAAGAGTTAACAGAAAGCCAAAAGGCACGACTCTGGCTTCACCCGGCCGTCTAGAAGTCCAATGCGCTATCCATTGCGCCACAGAGCCCAAGCGGGGGTCCGGTGGAGCCGCGTGATGGCTGTTCTTCCGGTTACGTGGCCGTCCAACGCAAAGAGGACGCATGCTCTGTGGGCAGGAAGGACAGGTCCTCGGGTCTCTGCACAATAGATGTGTGGTTTGAAAAGCGGAGGCACTGTCAGGGTCCCCTGACCAAGACAGAACCAAAGAGGAAAGCCAGCGTTTGAGAGGTACCGCTGAGATTCGAACCCAGGATCTCCTGTTTACAAGACAGGTGCTTTGACCAGCTAAGCCACGGCGCCCCGTTTTTTCCGCCTGGGCCAGCATTCTTCGGCCGAGGGCTGGTTTGCAACCAAAACCGCCCGCTCCTCCTCCACACCCCCGTTTGCGTCGCGCTCTCGGGAAGAAACGCCAGGCCCTCCAAGGAGTTGCCCCAAAGGCACCGCTGGGATTCGAACCCAGGATCTCCTGTTTACTAGACAGGCGCTTTAACCAACTAAGCCACGGCGCCATTCGGCCCGTGTGGGCTCTTGCACAGCTCAGAGGATCAAAGCATCTAGGCAAGAGGCCGACGTTCAGGCGCTGCGTGGCTAAAAAGTCTTTGTTGACAACTGAGTGGGGGTGGCCAGCTAGCCTCTGTGGTTGCTGGCCCAGCGTGCTTAGCGGGGCTCCTGTCACACATGCTTTTGGAGCTCCATTCACAAGAGGTGCCAAGACCTTCCAAGCTAGAAAAAGGAAATCTGACACTTCCGTGTGGTGACAGCTGGTCCGAGAGTGCAAGAGCCAAGAGGATTTTGGTAAGCATTTTTAATGCCAGTTCTTTATCATGCATGTATGAGCACTTCCAACATCCTGCTGCCTCCGCACGCTGCAACACAGTCACTGCCATACCTCACTGAGATGGATCTTGGGCATCTTTTGAAACCTTTCAAATTTGATTGACGTTTTTTAAATCAATGTATGTTGAGAACAGGAGGCCTCAAAATGGTCTCTGCTGCCCAAGGGCAACACTGCGCAGTATGGGCTTAACAAAATGCCAAAAGACACGACTCTGGTGGGACTCGAACCCACAACCTTTGAATGGCCTCATCCGGCAGTCTAGAAGTCCAATGCGCTATCCATTGCGCCACAGAGCCCGTCGGTGCGCCAGGCTGGGCCACGTCAGGGCTTTTCTTCCATATTTGTGCCCGTCTAGCTCAGGTCGAGCCGCACGCTGTGTGGGCAGAAAACACGGGTCCTCGGGTCTCCGTACAACTGATGGCCGGTCCAAAAGCGCACAGCGCTGGCGACGGCGAGCCCAGAGACAACGACGGCCACCGGTGGAGAGGCACCGCTGGGATTCGAACCCAGGATCTCCTGTTTACAAGACAGGCGCTTTGACCAGCTAAGCCACGGTGCCCCTGCAGTCGTCGCTAGTTAGCCTGGGGTGCTATCTTTCAAAAGGGGGGTGGCGATGCAAGAGAAAACGCCCACTGTCCTCACTTGCCGTCCATTTTCGGAAAAGCACGCGCTCGGCTGTATTGAGGCTCACAACCAAAGGCACCGCTGGGATTCGAACCCAGGATCTCCTGTTTACTGGACAGGCGCTTTAACCAACTAAGCCACGGCGCCGGCTCGCACGTTAGGCCTCCGGGAGGGCGACTCGGAGGATCCAAGCGTCCAGAGAAAAGGCCGGGGGGCGGACGCTGGACAGCTTTAACGCGTTTGCCAACAACCGAGTCAGGGCCGTTTGCAAAATCTAGCCGCTCGCTGTTAGCTCTCGGAAAAGCGCGTGCCTGAGGGACACGAGCGCCGCTCAAGGCACCGCTGGGATTCGAACCCAGGATCTCCTGTTTACTAGACAGGCGCTTTAACCAACTAAGCCACGGCGCCATTCGGCCCGTGTGGGCTCTTGCACAGCTCAGAGGATCAAAGCATCTAGGCAAGAGGCCGACGTTCAGGCGCTGCGTGGCTAAAAAGTCTTTGTTGACAACTGAGTGGGGGTGGCCAGCTAGCCTCTGTGGTTGCTGGCCCAGCGTGCTTAGCGGGGCTCCTGTCACACATGCTTTTGGAGCTCCATTCACAAGAGGTGCCAAGACCTTCCAAGCTAGAAAAAGGAAATCTGACACTTCCGTGTGGTGACAGCTGGTCCGAGAGTGCAAGAGCCAAGAGGATTTTGGTAAGCATTTTTAATGCCAGTTCTTTATCATGCATGTATGAGCACTTCCAACATCCTGCTGCCTCCGCACGCTGCAACACAGTCACTGCCATACCTCACTGAGATGGATCTTGGGCATCTTTTGAAACCTTTCAAATTTGATTGACGTTTTTTAAATCAATGTATGTTGAGAACAGGAGGCCTCAAAATGGTCTCTGCTGCCCAAGGGCAACACTGCGCAGTATGGGCTTAACAAAATGCCAAAAGACACGACTCTGGTGGGACTCGAACCCACAACCTTTGAATGGCCTCATCCGGCAGTCTAGAAGTCCAATGCGCTATCCATTGCGCCACAGAGCCCGTCGGTGCGCCAGGCTGGGCCACGTCAGGGCTTTTCTTCCATATTTGTGCCCGTCTAGCTCAGGTCGAGCCGCACGCTGTGTGGGCAGAAACACGGGTCCTCGGGTCTCCGTACAACTGATGGCCGGTCCAAAAGCGCACAGCGCTGGCGACGGCGAGCCCAGAGACAACGACGGCCACCGGTGGAGAGGCACCGCTGGGATTCGAACCCAGGATCTCCTGTTTACAAGACAGGCGCTTTGACCAGCTAAGCCACGGTGCCCCTGCAGTCGTCGCTAGTTAGCCTGGGGTGCTATCTTTCAAAAGGGGGTGGCGATGCAAGAGAAAACGCCCACTGTCCTCACTTGCCGTCCATTTTCGGAAAAGCACGCGCTCGGCTGTATTGAGGCTCACAACCAAAGGCACCGCTGGGATTCGAACCCAGGATCTCCTGTTTACTGGACAGGCGCTTTAACCAACTAAGCCACGGCGCCGGCTCGCACGTTAGGCCTCCGGGAGGGCGACTCGGAGGATCCAAGCGTCCAGAGAAAAGGCCGGGGGGCGGACGCTGGACAGCTTTAACGCGTTTGCCAACAACCGAGTCAGGGCCGTTTGCAAAATCTAGCCGCTCGCTGTTAGCTCTCGGAAAAGCGCGTGCCTGAGGGACACGAGCGCCGCTCAAGGCACCGCTGGGATTTGAACCCAGGATCTCCTGTTTACGAGACAGGCGCTTTAACCAACTAAGCCACGGCGCCAACCGGCACGCCCTGGCGCCGGGAGGGCGACTCAGCGGGTCACAACGTCCAGAGGCGAGGCCGACGGCCTGCGGACCAGGCGCTGGTCACCTTAAAAGAGATTGTTTACAACTTCCTGCTGCCTGAGGGCAACGCTGTGCAGTGTAAGAGTTAACAGAAAGCCAAAAGGCACGACTCTGGCTTCACCCGGCCGTCTAGAAGTCCAATGCGCTATCCATTGCGCCACAGAGCCCAAGCGGGGGTCCGGTGGAGCCGCGTGATGGCTGTTCTTCCGGTTACGTGGCCGTCCAACGCAAAGAGGACGCATGCTCTGTGGGCAGGAAGGACAGGTCCTCGGGTCTCTGCACAATAGATGTGTGGTTTGAAAAGCGGAGGCACTGTCAGGGTCCCCTGACCAAGACAGAACCAAAGAGGAAAGCCAGCGTTTGAGAGGTACCGCTGAGATTCGAACCCAGGATCTCCTGTTTACAAGACAGGTGCTTTGACCAGCTAAGCCACGGCGCCCCGTTTTTGCGACGGTTCCGCCTGGGCCAGCATTCTTCGGCCGAGGGCTGGTTTGCAACCAAAACCGCCCGCTCCTCCTCCACACCCCCGTTTGCGTCGCGCTCTCGGGAAGAAACGCCAGGCCCTCCAAGGAGTTGCCCCAAAGGCACCGCTGGGATTCGAACCCAGGATCTCCTGTTTACTAGACAGGCGCTTTAACCAACTAAGCCACGGCGCCATTCGGCCCGTGTGGGCTCTTGCACAGCTCAGAGGATCAAAGCATCTAGGCAAGAGGCCGACGTTCAGGCGCTGCGTGGCTAAAAAGTCTTTGTTGACAACTGAGTGGGGGTGGCCAGCTAGCCTCTGTGGTTGCTGGCCCAGCGTGCTTAGCGGGGCTCCCGTCACACATGCTTTTGGAGCTCCATTCACAAGAGGTGCCAAGACCTTCCAAGCTAGAAAAAGGAAATCTGACACTTCCGTGTGGTGACAGCTGGTCCGAGAGTGCAAGAGCCAAGAGGATTTTGGTAAGCATTTTTAATGCCAGTTCTTTATCATGCATGTATGAGCACTTCCAACATCCTGCTGCCTCCGCACGCTGCAACACAGTCACTGCCATACCTCACTGAGATGGATCTTGGGCATCTTTTGAAACCTTTCAAATTTGATTGACGTTTTTTAAATCAATGTATGTTGAGAACAGGAGGCCTCAAAATGGTCTCTGCTGCCCAAGGGCAACACTGCGCAGTATGGGCTTAACAAAATGCCAAAAGACACGACTCTGGTGGGACTCGAACCCACAACCTTTGAATGGCCTCATCCGGCAGTCTAGAAGTCCAATGCGCTATCCATTGCGCCACAGAGCCCGTCGGTGCGCCAGGCTGGGCCACGTCAGGGCTTTTCTTCCATATTTGTGCCCGTCTAGCTCAGGTCGAGCCGCACGCTGTGTGGGCAGAAACACGGGTCCTCGGGTCTCCGTACAACTGATGGCCGGTCCAAAAGCGCACAGCGCTGGCGACGGCGAGCCCAGAGACAACGACGGCCACCGGTGGAGAGGCACCGCTGGGATTCGAACCCAGGATCTCCTGTTTACAAGACAGGCGCTTTGACCAGCTAAGCCACGGTGCCCCTGCAGTCGTCGCTAGTTAGCCTGGGGTGCTATCTTTCAAAAGGGGGTGGCGATGCAAGAGAAAACGCCCACTGTCCTCACTTGCCGTCCATTTTCGGAAAAGCACGCGCTCGGCTGTATTGAGGCTCACAACCAAAGGCACCGCTGGGATTCGAACCCAGGATCTCCTGTTTACTAGACAGGCGCTTTAACCAACTAAGCCACGGCGCCGGCTCGCACGTTAGGCCTCCGGGAGGGCGACTCGGAGGATCCAAGCGTCCAGAGAAAAGGCCGGGGGGCGGACGCTGGACAGCTTTAACGCGTTTGCCAACAACCGAGTCAGGGCCGTTTGCAAAATCTAGCCGCTCGCTGTTAGCTCTCGGAAAAGCGCGTGCCTGAGGGACACGAGCGCCGCTCAAGGCACCGCTGGGATTTGAACCCAGGATCTCCTGTTTACGAGACAGGCGCTTTAACCAACTAAGCCACGGCGCCAACCGGCACGCCCTGGCGCCGGGAGGGCGACTCAGCGGGTCACAACGTCCAGAGGCGAGGCCGACGGCCTGCGGACCAGGCGCTGGTCACCTTAAAAGAGATTGTTTACAACTTCCTGCTGCCTGAGGGCAACGCTGTGCAGTGTAAGAGTTAACAGAAAGCCAAAAGGCACGACTCTGGCTTCACCCGGCCGTCTAGAAGTCCAATGCGCTATCCATTGCGCCACAGAGCCCAAGCGGGGGTCCGGTGGAGCCGCGTGATGGCTGTTCTTCCGGTTACGTGGCCGTCCAACGCAAAGAGGACGCATGCTCTGTGGGCAGGAAGGACAGGTCCTCGGGTCTCTGCACAATAGATGTGTGGTTTGAAAAGCGGAGGCACTGTCAGGGTCCCCTGACCAAGACAGAACCAAAGAGGAAAGCCAGCGTTTGAGAGGTACCGCTGAGATTCGAACCCAGGATCTCCTGTTTACAAGACAGGTGCTTTGACCAGCTAAGCCACGGCGCCCCGTTTTTTCCGCCTGGGCCAGCATTCTTCGGCCGAGGGCTGGTTTGCAACCAAAACCGCCCGCTCCTCCTCCACACCCCCGTTTGCGTCGCGCTCTCGGGAAGAAACGCCAGGCCCTCCAAGGAGTTGCCCCAAAGGCACCGCTGGGATTCGAACCCAGGATCTCCTGTTTACTAGACAGGCGCTTTAACCAACTAAGCCACGGCGCCATTCGGCCCGTGTGGGCTCTTGCACAGCTCAGAGGATCAAAGCATCTAGGCAAGAGGCCGACGTTCAGGCGCTGCGTGGCTAAAAAGTCTTTGTTGACAACTGAGTGGGGGTGGCCAGCTAGCCTCTGTGGTTGCTGGCCCAGCGTGCTTAGCGGGGCTCCCGTCACACATGCTTTTGGAGCTCCATTCACAAGAGGTGCCAAGACCTTCCAAGCTAGAAAAAGGAAATCTGACACTTCCGTGTGGTGACAGCTGGTCCGAGAGTGCAAGAGCCAAGAGGATTTTGGTAAGCATTTTTAATGCCAGTTCTTTATCATGCATGTATGAGCACTTCCAACATCCTGCTGCCTCCGCACGCTGCAACACAGTCACTGCCATACCTCACTGAGATGGATCTTGGGCATCTTTTGAAACCTTTCAAATTTGATTGACGTTTTTTAAATCAATGTATGTTGAGAACAGGAGGCCTCAAAATGGTCTCTGCTGCCCAAGGGCAACACTGCGCAGTATGGGCTTAACAAAATGCCAAAAGACACGACTCTGGTGGGACTCGAACCCACAACCTTTGAATGGCCTCATCCGGCAGTCTAGAAGTCCAATGCGCTATCCATTGCGCCACAGAGCCCGTCGGTGCGCCAGGCTGGGCCACGTCAGGGCTTTTCTTCCATATTTGTGCCCGTCTAGCTCAGGTCGAGCCGCACGCTGTGTGGGCAGAAACACGGGTCCTCGGGTCTCCGTACAACTGATGGCCGGTCCAAAAGCGCACAGCGCTGGCGACGGCGAGCCCAGAGACAACGACGGCCACCGGTGGAGAGGCACCGCTGGGATTCGAACCCAGGATCTCCTGTTTACAAGACAGACGCTTTGACCAGCTAAGCCACGGTGCCCCTGCAGTCGTCGCTAGTTAGCCTGGGGTGCTATCTTTCAAAAGGGGGTGGCGATGCAAGAGAAAACGCCCACTGTCCTCACTTGCCGTCCATTTTCGGAAAAGCACGCGCTCGGCTGTATTGTGGCTCACAACCAAAGGCACCGCTGGGATTCGAACCCAGGATCTCCTGTTTACTAGACAGGCGCTTTAACCAACTAAGCCACGGCGCCGGCTCGCACGTTAGGCCTCCGGGAGGGCGACTCGGAGGATCCAAGCGTCCAGAGAAAAGGCCGGGGGGCGGACGCTGGACAGCTTTAACGCGTTTGCCAACAACCGAGTCAGGGCCGTTTGCAAAATCTAGCCGCTCGCTGTTAGCTCTCGGAAAAGCGCGTGCCTGAGGGACACGAGCGCCGCTCAAGGCACCGCTGGGATTTGAACCCAGGATCTCCTGTTTACGAGACAGGCGCTTTAACCAACTAAGCCACGGCGCCAACCGGCACGCCCTGGCGCCGGGAGGGCGACTCAGCGGGTCACAACGTCCAGAGGCGAGGCCGACGGCCTGCGGACCAGGCGCTGGTCACCTTAAAAGAGATTGTTTACAACTTCCTGCTGCCTGAGGGCAACGCTGTGCAGTGTAAGAGTTAACAGAAAGCCAAAAGGCACGACTCTGGCTTCACCCGGCCGTCTAGAAGTCCAATGCGCTATCCATTGCGCCACAGAGCCCAAGCGGGGGTCCGGTGGAGCCGCGTGATGGCTGTTCTTCCGGTTACGTGGCCGTCCAACGCAAAGAGGACGCATGCTCTGTGGGCAGGAAGGACAGGTCCTCGGGTCTCTGCACAATAGATGTGTGGTTTGAAAAGCGGAGGCACTGTCAGGGTCCCCTGACCAAGACAGAACCAAAGAGGAAAGCCAGCGTTTGAGAGGTACCGCTGAGATTCGAACCCAGGATCTCCTGTTTACAAGACAGGTGCTTTGACCAGCTAAGCCACGGCGCCCCGTTTTTTCCGCCTGGGCCAGCATTCTTCGGCCGAGGGCTGGTTTGCAACCAAAACCGCCCGCTCCTCCTCCACACCCCCGTTTGCGTCGCGCTCTCGGGAAGAAACGCCAGGCCCTCCAAGGAGTTGCCCCAAAGGCACCGCTGGGATTCGAACCCAGGATCTCCTGTTTACTAGACAGGCGCTTTAACCAACTAAGCCACGGCGCCATTCGGCCCGTGTGGGCTCTTGCACAGCTCAGAGGATCAAAGCATCTAGGCAAGAGGCCGACGTTCAGGCGCTGCGTGGCTAAAAAGTCTTTGTTGACAACTGAGTGGGGGTGGCCAGCTAGCCTCTGTGGTTGCTGGCCCAGCGTGCTTAGCGGGGCTCCCGTCACACATGCTTTTGGAGCTCCATTCACAAGAGGTGCCAAGACCTTCCAAGCTAGAAAAAGGAAATCTGACACTTCCGTGTGGTGACAGCTGGTCCGAGAGTGCAAGAGCCAAGAGGATTTTGGTAAGCATTTTTAATGCCAGTTCTTTATCATGCATGTATGAGCACTTCCAACATCCTGCTGCCTCCGCACGCTGCAACACAGTCACTGCCATACCTCACTGAGATGGATCTTGGGCATCTTTTGAAACCTTTCAAATTTGATTGACGTTTTTTAAATCAATGTATGTTGAGAACAGGAGGCCTCAAAATGGTCTCTGCTGCCCAAGGGCAACACTGCGCAGTATGGGCTTAACAAAATGCCAAAAGACACGACTCTGGTGGGACTCGAACCCACAACCTTTGAATGGCCTCATCCGGCAGTCTAGAAGTCCAATGCGCTATCCATTGCGCCACAGAGCCCGTCGGTGCGCCAGGCTGGGCCACGTCAGGGCTTTTCTTCCATATTTGTGCCCGTCTAGCTCAGGTCGAGCCGCACGCTGTGTGGGCAGAAACACGGGTCCTCGGGTCTCCGTACAACTGATGGCCGGTCCAAAAGCGCACAGCGCTGGCGACGGCGAGCCCAGAGACAACGACGGCCACCGGTGGAGAGGCACCGCTGGGATTCGAACCCAGGATCTCCTGTTTACAAGACAGGCGCTTTGACCAGCTAAGCCACGGTGCCCCTGCAGTCGTCGCTAGTTAGCCTGGGGTGCTATCTTTCAAAAGGGGGTGGCGATGCAAGAGAAAACGCCCACTGTCCTCACTTGCCGTCCATTTTCGGAAAAGCACGCGCTCGGCTGTATTGAGGCTCACAACCAAAGGCACCGCTGGGATTCGAACCCAGGATCTCCTGTTTACTAGACAGGCGCTTTAACCAACTAAGCCACGGCGCCGGCTCGCACGTTAGGCCTCCGGGAGGGCGACTCGGAGGATCCAAGCGTCCAGAGAAAAGGCCGGGGGGCGGACGCTGGACAGCTTTAACGCGTTTGCCAACAACCGAGTCAGGGCCGTTTGCAAAATCTAGCCGCTCGCTGTTAGCTCTCGGAAAAGCGCGTGCCTGAGGGACACGAGCGCCGCTCAAGGCACCGCTGGGATTTGAACCCAGGATCTCCTGTTTACGAGACAGGCGCTTTAACCAACTAAGCCACGGCGCCAACCGGCACGCCCTGGCGCCGGGAGGGCGACTCAGCGGGTCACAACGTCCAGAGGCGAGGCCGACGGCCTGCGGACCAGGCGCTGGTCACCTTAAAAGAGATTGTTTACAACTTCCTGCTGCCTGAGGGCAACGCTGTGCAGTGTAAGAGTTAACAGAAAGCCAAAAGGCACGACTCTGGCTTCACCCGGCCGTCTAGAAGTCCAATGCGCTATCCATTGCGCCACAGAGCCCAAGCGGGGGTCCGGTGGAGCCGCGTGATGGCTGTTCTTCCGGTTACGTGGCCGTCCAACGCAAAGAGGACGCATGCTCTGTGGGCAGGAAGGACAGGTCCTCGGGTCTCTGCACAATAGATGTGTGGTTTGAAAAGCGGAGGCACTGTCAGGGTCCCCTGACCAAGACAGAACCAAAGAGGAAAGCCAGCGTTTGAGAGGTACCGCTGAGATTCGAACCCAGGATCTCCTGTTTACAAGACAGGTGCTTTGACCAGCTAAGCCACGGCGCCCCGTTTTTTCCGCCTGGGCCAGCATTCTTCGGCCGAGGGCTGGTTTGCAACCAAAACCGCCCGCTATGCAACCAAAACGCCCGCTCCTCCTCCACACCCCCGTTTGCGTCGCGCTCTCGGGAAGAAACGCCAGGCTCTCCAAGGAGTTGCCCCAAAGGCACCGCTGGGATTCGAACCCAGGCTCTCCTGTTTACTAGACAGGCGCTTTAACCAACTAAGCCACGGCGCCAACCGGCACGCCCTGGCGCCGGGAGGGCGACTCAGCGGGTCACAACGTCCAGAGGCGAGGCCGACGGCCTGCGGACCAGGCGCTGGTCACCTTAAAAGAGATTGTTTACAACTTCCTGCTGCCTGAGGGCAACGCTGTGCAGTGTAAGAGTTAACAGAAAGCCAAAAGGCACGACTCTGGCTTCACCCGGCCGTCTAGAAGTCCAATGCGCTATCCATTGCGCCACAGAGCCCAAGCGGGGGTCCGGTGGAGCCGCGTGATGGCTGTTCTTCCGGTTACGTGGCCGTCCAACGCAAAGAGGACGCATGCTCTGTGGGCAGGAAGGACAGGTCCTCGGGTCTCTGCACAATAGATGTGTGGTTTGAAAAGCAGAGGCACTGTCAGGGTCCCCTGACCAAGACAGAACCAAAGAGGAAAGCCAGCGTTTGAGAGGTACCGCTGAGATTCGAACCCAGGATCTCCTGTTTACAAGACAG